>OZ010797.1:324065023-324098023 GCA_963932465.1 Maratus speciosus
AAATTTTCCGAAAATTTAAGACATTCAATTCAGAAAATTTCAAAAATTCATCATTCTGAAAATTCGGACACAAAAAAATCGTGAATTTTGATAAATAGTTGCCATAAAAAATCAATTTCGTCAATCGTTCGCAGAAAAACCTCTCCAATTTCATCAAAGGATCGAGGGAAAACGTGGATTTGGTCAAAGAATCGTAGGAAAACGTGGATTTGGCCAAAGATCACGGAAAAAACACGAATTTCATCAAAGGACTGCAAAAAACACAAATTTTGTCAAAGAGCCGCTGAAAGAACGGGAATTTCTTTAAATGATCGCGAAAAAACCCAAATTTCGTTAAAGGATCACAGAAAAAACGCGAAGTTCGTCAAAGGGTTGCAAAAAAAATGAATTTCTCCAAAAGTTTGCGAATTTCGTCAAGCAAATGGTGAATTTCGTCAAAAGAAATGCAAATTTCATCAAACAGTCGCGAAAGAAAAGCGAATTACATCCAATGATAGCAGAAAAATTTTTTAAAGGATTGCGAAAAAAATGCAAATTTTATCAAAGGGTTGCAGGAAAACGAGAATTTCATCAAAGGGCTGCAAAACCACGCAAATTTCGACAAAGTGCTACAAAAAACCGCGAATTTTGTGAAAGAATCAAGAAAAAATGCGAAATTTTGTCAAAAGGTCACGGAAAAAACCCAAATTTCATCATAGGACCGTGAAAAAAATGCAAATTTCGTCAAAGAGCAACGGAAAAATACAGATTTCGTCAATGTGTCGTGAAAGAAACACAAATTTCGTCAAAAGTCGCATTACAAACGCGAATTCCATCAAAGGGTAAGCGGTAAAAACGCAGTGGTCTCTTTAGAAAATAGCACACATACATTACATACATCTGAAATAATATACTGAACTAACTATTGAAAAATCCGTTTAACCCAAACCCAATTTGCAGGAATCTTATATGATCCTGATCCACCTGACCAGTAAACAGTTGACTCCACGAGCAACAAAAATAATTAGCACTGGGAAGGAATCCCCTGCCCCCCTGCTGTAACCTTTAAAAAAAACTGCTTTAAATTTCAGATTTTTTTTTTTTTACTCAGAATTATCCCTGTCTTCCTATCATGGATTTTTAGCTTTATTATTATTTTTTAATTTAAATGGTAATTATTTTAAACTACAGTTTTAAATTCATATTGTAAAAATAATATAACATGTATTTTTATTAAACATTAATTTGCAGAAAGTGTTTGACCCAATATTTATGTGCACAGAAAGTTTTTGGTTTTATACAAGTCTGATTATTAATAATTTTGAATGAAATTTTCAATAATTTTGATTAACGATAAAATTATTGCTGTTTCCTGCCGTTCACATTGTTTTTATTTTTCAAACTTTTTTGTATTGATCAGGTGTGTTTCAGTTACCAAATTTATCAACCCTACTACTAATTATACATAATTAGCAGTAAATATACATATTTTATGATTGTTTTTTCAGTAATGTGTGCATGTACTGTTAAAAACTGTATAGTGATAACATGATAATATTCAATGATTATAAGTTCAAATATAATGTGCTAGATATACAAATTTTAATAGATTTTGCTCAGCACAGAAGTGATTTTTTAACCCTAAATTTATGGGGTATTCAACAACAGTAAAAAGCATATTATTCGTAAAAATTTTTGTTCATTTTAAACGGATACACAAAATTAGTGATCTGGTGTAGAGAATAGGCTATGTATATCTATGTGCATTGTAATAATACCTTTAAATTCATTTTGCTGTAAAAAAAAAAAGTTATATTTTTAGATGATTTCAAGTATAAAAATAAAAACCCTGTAAATTGACGAGTTCCGTAAATCTAGTATTAATATAGGTTCAGTGCAACACTGATAAAAGGTGGCTAACCTCTGCGCTAGATAAAATAAATTTTAGTATGCAAATATTTCATTATATTGTGTATGTCAGGAGACACGCACACAAATAATAATAGAACCAAGGACATTGAAAGGATTTAAATTGGTAACCTTTAACCCTTTAAGACCTGACATGCACAATTATGTATTTGATCCAAAAGAAAAACATTTTTCTCTTTTTGTACGATTTAAAGCCGAGCCTGCACCTACAGAACTGCATGGATCCTCCCTTCGCATAACCTAACACCAGGTATTTTTAAAAATATTTTTCCAATCAAATATGATCCTATTAATTAGGAGAAACCACCAAAACTTTTCATTTCTACCAAAAATCTTCCGGTCTTAATCTTCTCGCTGCGTAATTGTTTTATCAAAATAGCTTCAAAAATTGTGTATTTATAGAATTTTTATTCTTTTGTCAGCGGTTTTTCAAAACAAACATTTGTATCTAATTTAATCGGGAAAATCTCCAATTAAATAAGGCAAAATTTACAATAAAAAATAACTGGCGGGAATAATCAAGGAGGGTTAATTAGGAGAAAAAAATGCATCCCCGATAAAATCTCGGGTTGCGCAGTGAGAGGGTTAAAGGGATAAGCAAATGTTTAATTATTGTTTCTAAAGCATCAGTTTGTAAGCATATTGCATTTTTTCTTATAAAATTTAACGATAGCGAATAAAATTTATAATAATTGACTAGGGGCTTTACCCCTGCTTGCAAGGGCGGATCCAGCTCATCATTTAGGGAGGGGGTCATGGATTTCCTTTTTTTTTTGGTGGGAAGGGTTCGCATCTCTTTGAGAATTTTTTATATTGAAAGCTATTCTCAAATCCAAACTAACTACTTTTCTGATACTTTCACGAAGTCATTTTCATTCGTAAATACAAAAAAGTTTGCATTAATATTCGTAAAAATGTAAAATTTACCAATTTTGTTCAGATACTAAGAAATTAAAGAGTTTCCAATTTACTTATAAAGGTAAAGATTCATTTAGAAAATGTTGTCAAAGTTAGCATTTTTAACCAAGTTTTACGAGTTGACAGCCACGGAAATGTCGTCACAAGGGAACAGTTGGCTGTCACTTCGGTAAATTCAGTTTTAAAAGTCTAACAATTGTCATTGATTAAGTATGGCAAAAGTTTTTATTCAATTTTAGAGGTAACAAAACCGTACACATTGATAGTTAAGTAATTCGATTAGTCTCATGAAAATTGCAGGTGTAGCCTCTTCTTTCTACTCAAAGTATTAAATAGTTTTTTTCAATCGAACTTATACCTTTGGAATGGATCATTTTCTTCTGATGGACTGATGGCTTTCATTATTATGAAACAGCCATTATAAATGAAGTGTTAGGTGAAGATGAAAGAGCAGTCGTAAAAAGTTAGAACTCTGATTTTGTGGTCAGAATGGGGGAAAAAAAAAAAATGGCCATTTTATTTTCCATTCTGACCAGAAAATCAAAGTTAAAAAACTTTTTACGACTGCTCTTTCATCTTCACCTAACCCTTCATTTATAATGGCTGTTTCATAATAATGGAAGCCATCAGTCCATCAGAAGAAAATAACTCGGTTTAAGCAGAAACTCGGTTAAATGGGACTCAGATAATCGGGACTCTATTGTATATTTCATTTTAAAAATGATCTTTAGAATAGTTTTGCTGATGTTCAGAGGGAAGTCATGACCCCCATGACCTCCCCCTTGGATCTGCCATTGCCTGCTTGCTGATGTTTACCAACCTGTGTGAGCATGCTTTAAGCACCACCGTAAAATCCAAATAAATAGTTCAACTCACAGAAAACTCAGTTATTTTAGTTTTTACTAATCAAAAGAATTTCCTTGTACACTACATTATTAATTTTCACTTTTTCTGATTTACTTACTGAATATTCATACCGAAGATCTTTCCTAAATGATAGAAGGTTAAGCCTTTTTATGTGCAAAAATAAAGGCTAGTGAATATGACATCTTACTGACACAATCATAGTAAAATATCTTGTTTTCATGTATGAAGATGATCCTTCCTCTTGAGAATGGTGTTTTTTCACTATTAGAAATTAGAACTATTCTGAGATTAGGTCATCAATCAGTTAACTCAATTGTTTTAAAGTGTTTGAATTTCATGAAACCAATACAATTTTTCTTTTATAAAACTGATGTCATTTTCACTGGTGAAAGAATGGTTAATTTGTTATTGGATCTACTTCTTTTGATTAGTTTATTGAATATGTTATTAATTAGTTAGTAATTACACTAGATTAATTTTAACACAATTATTCTAATTGGTAAACAAACCAAAATTTGTTTACCAATTAGAATAATTGTGTTAAAATTAATCTAGTGTAATTTCGTATCCAGCGATTTCTGGAGCTCCTTTACCTGAGATTTATTCTGTTGAGCTGAACCAGGTTTCAGATCAGATGCTATAATCATTAAGGTTAGCTGGGTGAAAAAGTTCCACCAGATTCGTCCGGGATAGCTCAGATGGCAGAGCACTGGCGGCTTCAGCCAAAAGGTCCCTGGTTCGAATCCTGGTCCGAACATTTTTCGCCCAGTTGGAAATTTACATCTAATAGTTAGTAATTGTCCATAGAATATTTTTGATAGATGTTTTCCTTCTTGATATAGTAATTTCATAATTCAGGAAGTTTGTCTCTTTTTTATGACATTTCACAAAATTTTCTCTTTTATGCAAGGGAATGTTAATTTAAGGATATGTAAAATTGAAATGTGGGGGAGAAAGGTGGAACCTGCTTTATCAGGTCTTTTTTTTTTTTTTTTGTCCTATTCTGAAAGTAGATCCTATTTTCTAAAGTCATGTTGAAAGGTTATAAAATCATTGAAGATTTTTCTTGTTTCATTGCAGAAAAAAATAAGGATTTTGCTCTATACATAACATATGTAGATGAGATTCGCACTGCAAAAATATCACTTCCAAAAATAATAGAATTCTCTGAAAGTTAAAGTTATAGTTTATTTAAACTGGTTACCTAAAAATTAAATGAAAGTTTTTTTTATTTTTGCCACCTGAACAGTGACATAATAATAATAATAATAAGGTCTATGTAAGGGTCATGGCAGTGTTCTGATTATTCTTAAACTTTTTTTTTAAGACCTCAGTTGCTTGATAGTTTTGCCTTTTAACATTTGTAATTTTCTTTAAATTTTATGTGTTTCTCATAAATTTTTACTGATTTTTACTATTTTTTTTCTGCTATTTCTACTTCAGGAATTAATTTTGATTTATGCATATTTTGTATAAAATTTATAATTTGTCATACAGATGATTTATTAGCAGTGCTAAAGTTACATTTTTTACTCATTTTAGGCTTAATACAGACATAATGTTTGGAAATAAACATGGAATGCGAACAATATTGGTATTGACTGGTGTCAATACCTTAAATGACGTCCATACATTTGAAAAAAGTGCAGATGAAACTAGCCAACTCCAAGTTCCAGACTTTTATTTACAGTGTCTAGGAGATCTAAGAAATTTAATCAAGAAGTAAATATTGTATGAATTGCATCTTTATGTACAAAAATATTTTAGACTATTATATATATTTATTGTTATGTCATATTTAAAAATTAAAATGTTATTCTAGCATTTATATTATTATTGTTGCTTGGGATATTTAAACTTTTAATAAATACATGTGCAATCTACAGGGTATGTTTTGATTATTGTATATTATATATTTTCTGTTAATCTGCAACAGACAAAAAGTCATGAACTTTTCCAAGGCTTAGTGATTGAATCATATATAAATATAAATTACAGATGTATTAAATTCATGTAATGGAAAATCTTCTTGCAACATGATTGTATGTTAAAAGACTATGAAATAAAATTTTGTGCATTTTTATTAACAAAGAAAATTGTGGTATACCTTACTGCAGTGTTGCCAGGTTAATTGAAAGGGATTAAATTTAGCTTTTTATTTTCAGTAAATTTAATCTTAAAAATTTTTTATTTCACTCCGGCCATCTTTCACCTCTCCCTTCCCTTCTCTCTCTTTCTTTTTTAATCCCTTTTTTTATTTCTTCTTTTGATTCTTTGGGGCTGTGCATATATAACGTTATCATTTTAGGGGGGAGGGGAAGTCTGGCAAATGATGGGGGTGTTCGAGGGATGATAACGTATGATATCGTAAGGGGGGGAGGGGGTTCAAAATTGCCAGAAATGTGATAACGTTATATATGCACAGCCCCTTTTGAGAGTATTAATTTGAATTTGTTTTGAAAAATTTAGTCTTTGAGACACTTTTCTATTTATGATTTATATGTACATAATGTATAGGATTTAGCTTCTTTAATTGTATCAGAATGATGGAATGTTAAGTAGGAAACACCAAACTGCTATGTTTTAATTAAGTTTCATTCATGATTAAAGCTAGTTATAGCTGTGCCTCTTGGATTATTAAACACATTTATTGGTACTATAAAATGTTTTTATTTGTGATATTACTACTTTTGCTGTTTGTTTAGTTATTATATTTAATTACTACTATAAACTAAAAATATCTCTGTTACTAAACCTGGCGGCAATGACTTGCACTCTTTCACTTTTCATGCTATAGATTTTCTCTTAAATATTTCATAGCACAATATCAAAACTTTCAATAAATTTATTTGAAAATTACATCTCTATTTATTTATTTTTTTAAATAGTTATAAGCATGAATTAAAAATATATATATATCTCAACAATGAATATTCATTTGCTAAAATAGTGTAAAGTAACATGTACAGTAATATGAATAAGTTATGCAAAACTAACGAGAAATTGATAGCATTATCACAATTTGCAATTGATTGTCCATGCAAGTCACTAAAATATATTAAATGTAAAAAATAGAGTTTCCAGTTAAAAACAAATTTAATCTATGTTCTGTATACTGGGCAGTATGTTTTATAACTCAGGTTGGATCCCTTGGTATCTTTAAAGGAAAATATGATGCAGGGCTGGCTTTCTCAGTTTTAGTTTAACCCCTTAATCGTCGCATAATTTTTGGAAAAAATCATTCACAAATCATCTATTTTTTTATTCACACACGTCTTCCAACTCCTACAAATTCTTAAAATTAAGCAATCCAATCTTAAAATCAAGTTTGTCAATTCAGTGCTGCCATTCATTGAGCACTTAAAATAATCCTGGAAGCAACAAACTCAAAAAAGGAACTATAACATCTAAACATCAGCTATAACATCATACAACAATATATATAACATACAACATCAGCTATAGCATCAGAAATATATAACATCAGCTAAAGTTATGAGGAGTTCAGCCTGTGAGAGTCACGGGCACAACAAAATTTATTCAAAAATGACTGCCAGTGAATGTATCAGGCGCGACGATTAAAAGGTTAACTATACTGCAATGCACTACATTAAAGTTTCACTAACAGTTGTAACTTCTTAATAGTTATACATACAATAAATAAGAACAAAATGTATAACAATTGTTATATGCATTCAGCCTTCATTTTTATATTTGTATGTTTGGCATGTCTTTTTACTACTTTTAATGAAATATCTTTTTTTTTTTTTTTTTAACTGTTTCCTACAAAAGTTTAGCCCTTTTTTGTGCCACCTTTAGCCTTTATATTTCTTGATGAGATAATAATGCTGCCTCACAGGAACTAACATATGGTGGCTTCATCACACATAAAAATAGCCAAACTGGGGGGGGGGGGGATATTATTCCTTGAAATCCTACCTTTTGAATGCATACCATATGAATGTATTCTTTTCTAACACTTTTAAATATAACAGTGAAATTATTTTTTTTCCTCATTATTTTTTACACATTTCAACTAGTGAATTTTAAATGTATTAAAAGTTTCTTAAAAATTTAACTGTCTCCTTGTTTCTACTGGAAATTATACTGCATTTGAATATTCCTTGTTATTCTATTGAAACTTTTTTGTAATTGGTTTTAAGATGTATTGCTTTGTGATATTGTTATTTATGAATAAATCTGTTTTAAGAATATTTTTGTGGTTAATTTTGTTGTTTAAATGCTTTTAAATTTGATTGATTATAAAAATGTTTTTGTATATTGATCTTGGGACTAGAAAAAGAGAAGGGAAGAAAAACTATGTGACTAGTATGTAAATGAGCTTTTAAAAAATCAGTCCATATAAAAGTGAATTAAAATAATTGTCACTGCGAAAAAATGGCAAATATTAAGTGTCTAAGTCTTCATCTATTTTTAAGATACTTTATTTAAATAATAATAAATACTTAATTGACTTCAAATTGGCAAAAAAAAAAAAAAAAAGGGTGATTGCAGTAGTTGCTGAACAAATACCAGTAATTGATCAGTTAATATTATATGTACAAAAGCATTTTAGTACATTTCCTTTTATTGACATAAATCCCTGAAAAGGAATTTTGAACTGTGTTATTTGTTTCCTAACTGAATTAAATTTCAGCATACTATGCAGTATATATACAAATCTAAAGATCATATACAGGGCTTCACAAAAGAATTTAAATACTTTTCAGACTGAGCAATAATTGCTGGAATTGATTTTTTCAAATGTGTTACGCATTTTCCAAATTGTTTCTTTAGATATCATTTTTTGCCTTATTAAATGGCAAAGTTTTATTACTGTATTCTGAATATCTTGGAAAGTGTTTCATAATCTGAGCTTGATGCATGAATTTTCTTTTTTGTTCAGTATTTAGTTTGAAAATCAGCCTTTGACAATTTATTTTCTGTTCTGCATGAGATGTTTTCTCAATGTATTTCTGATCTTGGATCAAAACAAAAACATCGTTAAAAATGTTTAACTTTTTACTCTGTGGTAAGGTGACCAAAGTTTAAATTACGACAAAAAAAAACCATTTAATAATTCAATAATAACTAGTTAGTGCCATCAAGACTTGATGGTAAATAACTTGAATGTTTCATTAGAAAAATCCTTGAATTTTTAATTAGCTGCTTTTAAATTAATTATTGAATGACAAATTACGTGCCGAATTTCTATATTGCATAATAGTCCAGGCAATAGAGACCGTATAGGGGCTGTACCTAGCAAAATTCATAGCAGTTCTGAAAAAAGGCTTACTATATGTTTTTTGGGTCGCTGAATCTGAATTTTTAACTTCCCACCAAAATTTCCCCCGGCAACCCACCAAAATTTTGGTAAAATGCCCCCAAAAAGGGTTTTTATTAAAAAAATCAATTTTTTAATTGTTTTAGGGAAAAAGTATCTAGAAATTCAGAAAGTAGACAAAATTTGCAACAAATTAGATGTATGACATTATGACTTACTGAAGGGGAAGGGGGGATCTGCCTTGGAACATGCGCACGGTGCTGTGTGAACTAAGTTGCGCAATTCCACTTAATCACTCAAACATTTACATTCGCCCACCCATCTCCCCTCCGAACTTTCTCTATAAGGTTTACTTTAAGTTTTTTGGGTCGCTGAATCAGAATTTTTAACTTCTCCAAAAATTTCCACCCTCCCCCCCCCCCCCCCCCCCCAAATAGTTTTTTTTAACTTACATTTCTTATTGTTTTAGGGTAAAAGCTGTTGGGAAATTCATTTCCTTAGCATGGTCTTGTCACTTATCCCTCTATAGTCTTATCACTCATTCAACCATTACTTTCAGTCATTCAGCCATTACTCTTTCAACTCTTTTAATCTTTTAAATACATTCATATCTAGTATCATTTAAACAATGTTAAATATAGTTATCAACCAAATATCTAGTTATATGCATATTAATACTTTAAAAGAAACGTTGGCTAAATTCAATTGTTTACTTTTCTACTCACATATTCTAAGTTTTATAATAGCTCTTTAAGTGACAATGATGTTGTTTTATTTAATGTTATTGCTGAAGTAGTCATTTGCCGTTGCTTTTAATTAAAGATGTTGTGTAGTTAAATGGCTGATACTTTTCGGAGAAAATAGACTGATTTTCTGTTTACAAGTTTTTCATCAAGGATTGTTGAAATGACTGACTACGTGCAGTCCAGACACATTTTTTATTTAAAGTATGATTTCCTTTTTATTCAATAGTTCATTTAAATGGAATCAAGGATTTATTTAAAGTAACTTATAATTTTCTGTCTTGCTATTTTCTTAGTTGGTTAAGTTTCTCCTCGTTTGCCATAAGTTCTATTACTGATGTTTCAACGGTGTTTTTCCTTCATGAAAGATTTATATGACATTATCATAATCTATTGAGACTCAGGGTCTGGTCCAATGTTTATGGTTGTTTTATGTCTATAATTCGTTTGTCATTGGGCTCATTGCAACAGTCTGCATTAAGCACCCTGAGTGACATGTTTTGTCTTGGCTCCTATTTGTGTACTTTAATACGATGGTATCCGCGACTAAGTGCCGATAGTGAGTTACCAGACAAGTTATGAGGGATTGACTGAGTTTGAATATATTAGTGTGAACTTTAGGGCAATAATTATTATGAGGAAAATTAACATCATTTTAATCAACTATAGTTTTATTTACAGAGTTAATAAAGTAATTCAATCCTTTTATTAAATTCATTTTTTTTATAACTTATTTTTTTAATGTTTAAAAAGTTAATAGAAGCCTTTTTATATCCTTATTGAAGGTTAAAATGAATTTAAAGTTAAATCAAATTGATAAAATGAAATACAACTACAATATGATTTCATTTAGAGTTAACATATTTAAATTAATAGACTTTTAAGAATTAACTAGTTTTTCCATTTAATTATTTGAAGTTTTCCTTTTGAAGCTCCTTAACTATTTCTTGATGTTATATGGTGATAGTATGAGAGTTATTTAAATGTGTAAGTGTTATAACTATCTCATGGCATAGTACTTCGATTGGATGAAGTTTGTGCAAAGCTGTTTTGAGCTGTTATCACATATGATCAAGATTTACATTTTGTTTTCACTATTGCTTTTAATTTTGCTTTTCGTTAATAAAGTTAAGTTTGGTGTTTTTAAATCTGTTTGGTTATTCTTTACATACACAAACATTTTTTAGTTAACTGAATATATTTTTCTTCTTTAAAATTACTATTCACCTTGGGCAATCTAAGTCAGCTTATACGCTCCATTAGCGTTTTAACTCTCTTTGCTATATTTATGTGTGTGTGTGGCCATGGATCGCCGTAGTGGTTGTCTGAAAATTAAAATGAATTGGCAACCAATGAAAATATTAAGAATTAAAGTTAAATATACAAAATAATTAATTTAGAAAATGTTGCCTTTGAAATATTCAATGACGGAAGCTGAAAAATAAAAAAGTGTAAAATAACTCACCCGGAGATTGAAGGTACAGTTGACACATATTTTATTGACATATTTTATATGCACTGCATGCATAATAATTTGAATGACTATTATTGGTAGAAAATTAAAATTTTCCTGGCCAGGAATACGACATATTTGTGTGAAGAGGAAAATACATTTACATGATATTGCACCGTGTAAACAATCCTTCAAAATTGTTGAAATTGATGCAAACCTGAGAGTTCACTATATAAACTAATTTTATACTGTCCGAAGTATTATGTCCATAGTCCAGATTAAAGGTCCTGTATTTAGGAATATTGGTAGATGAGAGTTTGAAGATAAACTGGAGATTGTATATTTTTTACTATTGAAGATTTATGACGATAAGCAATAACTGTAGAATTGATGATGGCACGTAGGATCACAGTGTTGAAATAGTCATCACAATAGGTTAGAGGCAGACCCGTACTGAAGTTGTCGGAGATAAACTGGAAATTATATTTATTACTATTGAAGATTCAAGACGATAAGCAGTAACTGTAGAATTGATGATGGCACATTATCGGTGGAGCTCAGCTCGACATGGCAGATATTTTTACGAACGGGAAAGGACACTCAGTTATTAAGCAAATCCTTTGAGGGCTATTAATAATCTCAAAGAAATGAATACATTAAAGTAGAATTGATGATGAAGTTTCAGCTGCTGGGAGTACAGAAAATTGACATGGGAGAGCTTACAGTTCATAAAATTGAAAAGAAAATAACATTTCTTCGTCTGGCTCCAAAAACTAAAAAAATGGCTTCCAAAATGTAGTAATGCTACTTCTTCCTGAAAAATTCTTAGTCTGGGGCTAGAGCCCCAAACATACGTGTGTCCTCCTCCTTACATTGTTGACAAGTCCCAGAGACGAAGCGCACATGGCCCCCCAAAAGAACGTTGGGCCGACGCTGAACTCAAATTCGCCAATCAGCGACCGGCACGTGCACATCTGAGTCATTACGATAGCGATTTTCATCGCAATCGAAATATCGATAACGATTTGTATCGTAATCGAAGTTGCATTCCTGAGTACCGGCGATATCACGCCGTGATACCAAAACAAGATGGAGGATAGAGTGACGTCACGACGTCCTTTTCCGCGAGGAAGAAAGATAAAAAATGTCTAACTGCGTCGGGGAAAAAAAATGGATCGCGCGTCTTTTAAAACTGACAGAAGTGATTAAATTTTGTAATGCGGATATCTCGCTAAATTACGGTTTAAAATTAATGAAATTTTGGCAAACGCTTAGAAATAAATAGTAGCATCCAATAAACATAGTTTTGGAATAAAATAATTAATATTAAATAACTTTTTAAATTTATATTTTCAGAAGTTAGCGATTGTAAGAAAAGTATTGTAAGTTACTTTAACGAACGATATGCCGTAATGTTTATATTTTAAAAGATCTGTACACTATTAGAATTATATTTAATTGCATATTATAATATTTATTACTTTGAATATTTATTAATTATAGGATTATTAACGGAATATAAATTATTTAGAATGCTTTTTATTTATTTACTTAATACGTTTTTAAAGTTGTTTTTGAACTTAAATATTTAAATTAAAATAGAGAAATAATGCAAACGATAAATTAATAATCTGAAATATTGAAAATGTAACACTCTTATTTATATATATCCTCATATCTTGGAAATTACCTTTGGTTATTTCCTCACAAAAGCATTACAAAATTTGCAACAAATAGGATGTATGACATTATGAAGTAGGATGAACGGGGAGGGAGGGCTGCCTCTGAACATGCACTGCGGCGTTACGTGCACTAAATTATGAAGTCCAGGCAATAGGGGATTTTACCTGGAAAAATTAATACTAGTTCTGGATTTCGACTCACTTTATGTTTTTTGGGTTGCTGAATCCGAATTTGTAACTTCCCACCAAAATTTCACCCGGCAACCCCCAAAAAATTGATTTTTTGAAAAAATTTGGTTTTTGAGAAAATCACGCAGGGAATGTTCCGGGGCAGCCCCCTCTCTCCCTGTTTATCCTACGTCATAATGTCATATATCCTATTTGTTGCAAATTTTGTCTAGTTTCTGAATTTCGTAAGGCTTTTCCCCTAAAACAATAAGAAATTTAAGTTAATAACAACTATTTTTTTTTGGGGGGGGGGGTTAAAAATTCGGATTCAGCAACCCAAAAAACTTAAGGTAAACCTTATAAGGAAAGTTCGGAGGGGAGATGGGAGGACGAATGTAAACGTGTGAGTGGTTAAGTGGAATTGCGCAACTTAGTCCACCCAGCACCGCACGCATGTTCCGAAGCAGGTCCCCCCTTCCCCTTCATCCTAAATCATATATCTAATTTGTTGCAAATTTTGTCTACTTTCTCAATTTCTAGATACTTTCCCCCTAAAACAATAAAAAAATTGATTTTTTTAATAAAAACCTTTTTTGGGGGGCTTTTTACAAAAATTTGGGGTGTTGCCGGGGGAAATTTTGGTGGGAAGTTAAAAATTCTGATTCAGTGACCCAAAAAACATAAAGTAAGCCTATTTCCAGAACTACCATTAATTTTGCCAGGTAAAATTCCCTATTGCCTGGACTATAAGTGATTCTTATTTCTTTAAGGCGATAGATGGTGCAACCAGTCTAACCTATTCAATGAAGTGAAAGAATTTTTAGTTTATAATTTACAACTAATTATGCTTGCTTTTTATCAGAAATTTACCTAAAAACACTGGGTAGAGAGTTTATTTTTACTTTCTACGACTTAATTTTTTTTTTTTTTTTTTTTTTTCTTTTTTTAATAACGATATCTATTTTCATTTATTTATTTATTTATTAAAACTACATGGCCATTAAAAGCTGCATGAATTTTATTTTTATCTGTCTCATTTTCTAAAAACCTAAATTTCAAACTTGATACAGCTAACGATTTATAATATATATTTTTTATTACTTCAATTTTATTTAACATTTTTTAAATATTAAACCTGGATATCAAGGTTATTTTTTTTATAGCTCCTATACGAATATTTTTTTTTTTTTCCATTTTATTTTTTACACAAATGAATGACAAACTTTTCTTTCTAACACACACACATATATATTGATAATGGTCAGAAAATATAACGAAAATTTTAGATCAGCTCAATTTATTTAATTAATAATTACATGTAAAATATTTTAAATATAAAATCATTATTTTTTCAAAATAGTATTGAGTGTTAAATTTCATTTAATTATAAAGCATTCAAATAATAATAAAATAAAAATCCTATAACTTCTCTTCCTAATAAAACGTCATTATTGAAATGAATTATCGACAAAAATATTACACATTTTGCCATGCTCGGATTTGAACCTGTGTCCTTTACAAAAATTCAGATCTTTAAAGTGCTGAGTTAACCAGCTACGCTAGCGGGAAGTCGTTTTACTTCCTTCTAAATTGAACAGGTTCGAAAAGCAGTTGACGCATATGAATGTCTCGAATTTGTGTTCTGATCTTACAGAAATAGTTTTGCGTTTTAATATTTATATCTTATTTTTTCAAAGAAGTAGCTACAACTTAATATGCTACTTTCCCAATCTTCGTGTCTATTGGCAATTTATAAGATTGATTTACCAGACATAACTTTTAGCCTCAAATCACAGTGTTTATCTTCTGCGTGTAATATGACCAAAACAATATGACACCCCCGAAATAAACTGTATCTAGCTCTTAATACAGACACAATAAATTTTTTAATTGTTAATAGTGCTGAAAGAGCCAAATAATATTAAAGAAAAGCTTATTTACAGTAAGATCGAATAGCATATGAACTTAAAACAGTTTCCACCTGTGATGTGATTGTTCAACTGAGTGAGCATTTTTGTGCATCACTCCAAAGGCAGACTTGTACTTATATACTGCGCATGTGCAACTGTAGAATTTTAATTTAAAGTTACGGCTAATTAATAAAATATTTGAACAAACGAATGGACGATAACACATCTGTGACCAAATATCTTTCATTTAAAAAAAGATTGGTGTAATTTGATGCAGTAGTTTCTTCTTGCGGACTGTCGAAAGAAAATACTTAGCGATTTAAATATATAGATTTTTTAGAATTTGTTAAGATTACATCAAGATTTTTTTCTAATTGTATATATACATTCAACATCGTTTGTTCTTATTAATCCATTTAAAATCCTTTTTTAAGTACAAAATATATTTTTCATCTATTTAAAAATAATTCATGCATGAGAAGGTAAAGCCATTTAATCCCAGTGTATCTACTACACTTGCTTCACACATTATAGGCAGTTGAGCTACACAGCTAAGATGTTTTTATAGTTATACATCACCAGATTTCCTCAGTTGGCCACTTTTTTTCGTGCTGCATTTGAGGGTTGTTTATCCCCAGCTCCCGCTGCAGACAAGCTGTTCTAATATACAGGGTGTCCAGTCTAAAGGTATCCGAATTTTATGTCTTATTTTTACGGAACTACTCATTAGAATTTAAAATATATATATTTAGACAGAAAGAGCATCTCGCTAAGTTTTAATATCAATAGATTTCAATGCATGGAGATGTTAAATTGGTATGTTTGCCAGCCGTGCATGGGTATAGTAGTCGGCAATTGCCACAAAGGTGAAAAACCTATTCTATGGGTTTCATTAGTAATGATGTGGACACCACAGTAAAAGGTGCAATATGTGCTTTGGTTAACAGAATTTAAATCTGTGACGTGTATTCAGCGACAGGTGCAAGCACAATGGAATGTTCAAAATCCATCTACCAATGGAATAGGCAGAGAGAGGGGGGGGGTTGACTTTGGTATCTGAAACATGCAAATTTTAAATCTCTACACATCAACATGTATTGATATTAAAACTTGGTGAGATGGTCTTTCTATATAAATAATTCTTTTTTTTAATTCTAATGAGTTGTTCCACAAAAATAAGCCATAATTTTTGGATACAACTTTAGAATTAATATCTGCTTTAGAGAACAAGACTGTATTCCCGAAATAGATCCGTAATAGAAATTCTTCATTTGTATAAAATAAAAAATAAAACTTGTTAAAGAATGCCCAAAAGAATTGAAGCAAACAAAATTGACATTGATGTCTCCGAAATTACATGAGAAGAGATAATTTCACTCTTTATTAGATTTTTTACCCGACTGAAAAGAAGGGTTATGTGTTTCACGCGTATCTGTGTATGTGGATTTCTTTATACCCTCGAAACATCCCAACGGCTGGATGGATTTTTATGAATGAGGTCTCTATTGAATCATCTTAATCTTCCGATGGTTATAGGATATGTTTTGTTTTTATAAATTCAAAATGGCAGCCGTAAAATACAAAATGACGATAGAAAAGAAAAAAAAAATGACGCACCCTATTGAGTGACATATCATTGGATAGGTCTTTCAAAATGAAGACAATGTTTCATTGACCATTTTACAGTCAGAAGCTCCGTTTAAATATTACACAACCTGGAAGTTGTGTACTTTGGATCACTACCTTTACTGTAACTCTAACCTTCATAATAGACATCTATAGGCCTCATCAAAAGAGTGTTTGTAGATAGGAACTAATAATTAAACACAACTTAAAAGTCATCAATACAAATAAATAAAAAAAAAGGTAAGTAATATAAAAAATAGTTTCATATTGATGAGAAATAATTAATTAGTTTGCTTTTTACGCTGTTGAGTTTTTTGATTTTTTAAATTTAATATATTATTACAAGAAATTAGAATTAAACATTTAAAAAATAAAAACTCATTTACTTATACAATTATCTGGCGTATCTGTATTTTTACCCAACTGAAAAGAAGGGCTATGTGTTTCACGCATATCTATGTATGTGGATTTCTTTATACTCTCGAAACATCCCAACGGCTAGATGGATTTTTATGAATGAGGTCTCTATTGTGTCATCTTAATCTTCCGATGATTATAGGATAGGTTTTGTTTTTATAAATTCAAAATAGCTGCCGTAAAATTCAAAATGGCTGTAGAGACGAGAAAAAAAAAATTACGCACCATATTGAGTGACATATCATTGGATAGGTCTTTCAAAATGAAGATGATGTTTCATTGACCATTTTGTAGTCAGAAGCTCCGTTTAAATATTACACAACCTGAAAGTTGTGTTCTTTGGATCGTTACCTTTATTGTAACTCTAACCTTCATAATAGACATCTATAAGCCTCATCAAAAGAGTGTTTGTAGATAGGAACTAATAATTAAACACAACTTAAAAGTCATCAATACAAATAAATAAAAAAAAAAGGTAAGTAATATAAAAAAAATAGTTTCATATTGATAAGAAATAATTAATTAGTTCGCTTTTTACGCTGTCGAGTTTTTTGATTTTTTAAATTTAATATATTATTACAAGAAATTAGAATTAAACATTTAAAAAAAAAAAACTCATTTACTTATACAATTATCTGGCATATCTGTATTTTTATAAGTAATTTTTGCCGCGGAACTGCAACACGGGACCTGTTCAGCCCGTGATTATGCTAATGCATGCACAATTTGAGAACACGTGATTTTGTTTTACCTTAAAAATGTCCATTAGAAACTTCTGTTATTGTAACATGGGTTTGAAAATAACCTATGATTCTGAATATTTTAATAAATGATAATTTAAAAATTAAATTTCCTCATTCAGCCACTTTGAACGCGGAATAAAATTATTCTTCTGAAATGAATTTTAATTATCGCCAAAATATGTTGCATATCTCAAAAAGAAATCTTTAAATGGAAACTGCTTAATTTATTGGCTTTTACAGGAAAAAAAGAATATTATTAGCAAAATCTTCATTTTGGTAGTGGTGGGATTCGAACCCACGCCTCCGAAGAGCAGAGTCAGATAATATAGACAAACACATGAACGCCGTTCGCAGAAAAATTTCAAAGTTTGCAGATAGTTTTGATGGGATTTTTTTTAGAAGTTTCTTTATTTAAAAAAAGAAATTAACAAGACCCCAGGTGGAGAATTGGTATAACGCACGTTGCAGACTATTGACAAGGTCTGTATACTATTTTTCAACTGGAGAAAAAAAAAAAAAGTTTGCTAGAAAGTATTTGCCATGTACCATAGTCATAGTACAGTATTTTTTGGAAGAAGCGCGGCAGCTCATACGAGTTAAAAACTTAAAAATATTGTAAGTGCGGTGCTTATGCCGGAACGGCGGGTACAATTCCTTTTTTTTTTTTTTCTCCCCCCCTCCTGCCAGGGCTGGTAGCAGAAACAGTGCAGCACCGATGCGGGTGCTGCAGATTATGTTAGGCTTTGCAGATTAAAAATAAATTTTGTGTTAAAAAATAAATGTTAAATGTTGATCTCTTTTCAAATAAAGTTTATTTGGTTGGAAATTTTAGCGAATGTTTATGTGCTTGTATATAACTTTTCATTTTTGCTGTTGGCGGCAATATAGGACTCGGGAGGAGCGCAGCGTATTTTTGCAGAAAATTTTAAAGAAATTATTTGAGTTCGCAGACAGTTTTACATTTTATCTAAGTCTGCCGAAGAGACTGGTGCCTTAAACCAGCGCCTTAGACCAAAGTGGCCACCACGATTGAAGTGGATGTAATATTTGAAGATAGATTTGATATCTAGCGAATAAAACAATCTATAAACGATTAGTTTTTATTATTACCCAACTGAAATTAAGGGTTATGTGTTTCACGCGTATCTGTGTATGTGGATTTCTTTATACCCTCGAAACATCCCAATGGCTGGATGGATTTTTATGAATGAAGTTTCTATCGATTCGTCTTAATTTTCCGATGGTTATAGGATAGGTTTTGGTTTTATAAATTTAAAATGGCGACCATAAAATACAAAACGGCGGTAGAGACGAGAAAAAAATTTACACACCATATTGAGTGGCATATCATAGGAGACATCTTTCAAAATGAATACGATGTTTCATTGACTATTTACAGTCAGAATTTCCGTTTAAATATTACACAACCTGAAAGTTGTGTATGTACGATTTCTAGCTTTACTGCAGCTCTAACCTTCAAGGACATCTATAGGCCTCATCAAAACAGTTTTTATAGATAGGAACCAATAATTAAACACAACTTAAAAGTCATCGATACAAGTAAATAAAAAAATAGGTAAGCAATATAAAAAATAGTTTCACATTGATGAGAAATAATTAATTAATTGGCTTTTATTCAGTCGGGTTTTTTGATTTTTTAAATTTAATTACTTGTTCCCCCTGTAATATAGAAAATATCAATTAATGTAAGTTTATTTTTATATTTAATTTTCTCTTACATAATTATCATTTAATAATGAAATAAATTATGGCTAAAGGCATCATTAAGAATATAATACTACTTTTGATATTCCTTCAAAAATCCGGCATAGTCTCGGTCCCAATGATGTCGGATTTTTGAAGGTATACTGTATATATAGAACTTTCTCTATGAAAAATTCAGAACATATTATATAATCATGTTATAATTTAACTGTTATTTTTATTTATCATACCTAAAAAATTCATTTTTTAAAAAATATTTTTCCCGTAAATGCAATAATGCAATTTTGCTTGAACTGGTAACTGTTTTCTTTATTAGTATCCTGTGACTTTTCTCTCTAGGGAGGGGAGAGTACTGGAGAAAACATTCATGGAAAAAAAAAAATGTATTTAGCCTTTTAAATTTGACTGTGCTTTTTAAATATGAAAAAGCAGAGTATTTAATAAGAAAATTAAAATCTGCTGTTATTAGTAAGCAGACTTGTATAAAACCAAAAACTTTCTGTGCACACAAATATTGGGTCAAAAACTTTCTGCAAATTAATTTAATTTTTAATAAAATAATGTGTTATATTATTTTGACGATATGAATTAAAAACAGTAGTTTTAAAATAATTACCATTTAAATTAAAAATTAATTGATATTAATAATTATTTTGGTTAAAAAAAATAATAAAGCTAAAAATCCATGATAAGAAAGGGTGAATTCTTATCAGTTATTTTGTCAATGCATTTAGAAACAGTCCAATCCTTAATATTGCAACCTCTTCGCGCAAAATGCCAGTCACTCTATTGACAGAAATAATGCGGCATTGCTTCTGAAACAACTGAATCGCATTTTATAGGGAGATGTCCATTCATGAGTATCATCATTAAAGAGACTGAGTTTTTACCGCGACCCTTTGACGAAATTCCCCTTTTTTTTTTTTCCGCGATCCTTCGACGACATGTGCGTGTTTTCACGATATTCACTTTTTTTCTGCGATACTTTGACGATATCAGTTTTTTCTCGCGATCCTTTGACGAAAAGCGGATTTTTTCTGCGATCTTTTGCGGAAATTTGTTTTTCCGCGATTCTTTGACGAAATTTGCGTTTTTTTTTTCAAGATCTTTTGACGAAATTCGCTCTTTTTCAGCTATGTTTCCATGAAATTCTTTTTTTTTTCCTGCACTCTTTTGACAAAATTTGCATTTTTTATAGATTCTTTGATGAAACTCACTTTTTTCGAGATCCTTTGACGATATTCGCGTTTTTTCAGCGATCTTTTCACGAAATTAGTGTTTTTTCCACGTTCCTTTGACTAATTTTTTTTTCTTGATCCTTTGACGAAATTAGTTTTTTTTAACCGGAATTCTTTTACGAAATTTGCATTTTTTTTCGCGATCCTTTGACAAAATTCGGTCTTTTTCTGCTGTGCTTTTACGAAATTCATTTTATTTTCCGTGCTCCTTTGACGAAATTTGCGTTTTTTCTGCGATATCTTTGGCGAAATTATCTTATTTTTCACGATCCTTTGAAGAAATTCGCATTTTTCTGCGGTCCTTTGACGAAATTCGTGTTTTTTCAGCGATGCTTTGACGAAATTGGTGATTTTTTTCTGCGACCATTTGTTGAAATTCGCATTATTTTTAAGTGATATTTTATTATGAATGAATTTTCGGGCTGATGGCCGATTTTTTTTAATTTTCAGAAAATTCGGAACAGAATCCCCCGTGGCAAACAATAAATAAGTCGTCCATAAAATTAGGGAATTTTTTATTTTTCGGTATTTTAAAAAAAAAGTTACACGAACAGAAATTACGCTTTTTTTTTTCCCAAAAAATTTTCCGCGAAGTTCCGAAAAATTTTCTGTGCACGGCGTGCATCTATATTATACAACTGTGTTAGTAAGCATATTAAATTTGGGATCAAATTTGCTTTAGTGATATTTTAAAGTACCACCAGGTTATCAAGGATTAAGTCACTAAAAGCATTTTATCAAGTTGCCTAAAAGTCTATTTATTAGTTTGCTTTTGAAAATAAAAACATAAGAGCCAAGGCCGTAGCCAGACAAATATTTCAGAGGGGTAAACTATTATTTTAACACAATCAAACAGACTGGTAAAGTTACCAATTGAATATTTCCAACTGAGCGAAAAAATGCCCAGGCTGGGAATCGAACCCAGATCCTTGGCTTACAAGGATACAAGGCCAATGCTTTTCCATTTAAGCTAACTGGGCCGACAACCAGCCAGCATATTTCGCTCAGACAACCTTATTGGTAGGAACATCTGGTCTAAGCGAAATATGCTGGCTGGTTGTCGGCCCAGTTAGCTTAAATGGAAAAGCATTGGCCTTGTAAGCCAAGGATCTGGGTTCGATTTCCAGCCTGGGCATTTTTTCGCTCAGTTGGAAATATTCAATTCGTATGATTTCAGAGGGGATTTGGGGCCATGAATTTTACTGTCTTATTTCAGATTTTGTTTTTTTTATTAATTGAATAGAGGTAAGTGTTAAAAGTCTGTAGTAAGCTTTATTGTAAATTAAAAGATGTTTTAAATAACTTTAATTGCATTCTTCATGAATTTGGGTGAAGCAAGTCTGACAATCTGTATCAGGCTGGTGTAGTCATTCTATTTTGGCAGCTTTAACATTCTGTTTTTACAAAAACCAATTCCAGAAAATTCGAATGAACTTTAAAGATTTCTTAGAAATTGCATTTATTTTTTGAGTCTTGACTGTAGTTAATTTTCGAATCTAGACTGTCTTCACTGACAGTTAATGGCATATGTCTTGTCATACTGAAAGAAGTTTCAGAGGGAGATCAAACCCTGGCGATCTTCTCATTGGTTACAGCTTTTATAAGAGCAAGGAAAAATTACCATAAATAAAAGTAAATGATTAATTGTAAAAAGGTGAGAGAGCTGCATGGCAGAGCCAGTCAGAATACTCTGATAATTTTAAGGTTTTATTTATTGAATATTTTAGAATATTCATTATTATTTTCACAATAAAAACTGCAACAAATATCAAAGAAAATATGTATGTAGAAAAATTTTTAATAATCATTGTACATGAATTACATATCACAGAATTTGAACTTATATATAAAGTTCATAAATATATTATTTATCAAAACAAAAATTCATATAAACATGAGATCATTTGTACTTTAAAGTATGAAAAAGTAACATTCATTTAAAAAGAAAAAAATGAAAAGAAATGGCAACATGAGTGTGTACAGTCGAACCTCTATTTAACGAAGTCACTAAATCCCGGAAAAAACTTCGTTATATGGAAAATTCGTTAAATAGAGATTCACATTTAAAATAATTTAAACTACATAAAACAGATTTTAAATTCATAAACACTAAATATTTTTACTAAAAGTAATTAATCACATTTTTTTATATAAATTATATCGATTTGTTTTATTTATTTTATCCACCAATATCCATCATCAATTCATTTTTTCTATGTGTTTAAATCTTTGAAATCTGCAAGGAAAACAAAACATTGTCCGGGAATACAGTGTATTTTCTGTTTAAAGTAAATAGTTTTACATTAAAATTAACGAATTTTAATGACATTATCGCATTTATTATTATTATAACAAATAATTTTAACCATACATTAACATATGCGTCCTTAAATGTAATTTATGAAAAACTCTGTTAATTTTGCCTGAGTTTTTTATTTAAAAAAGTGCTTTCTCTCATAATAGGTCTAGCATCTTTGCAATGCACCAAAAACCCCTTCATGCATATTTTCTTCTGACTATAATCCGCGGCGGTTGTTTCAAATTATTTTAGCATTTCATCTTACGAAGTTTTGTTAATTCCTGCATAATGATAATTTCCATCATCATCATATTCGTCTTCATCGCAATTTATTGATGTATTGGTTTTATTTTTCACACTGTCGAAAATATCCAATTCGGATAGTGTTTCCGAGGTCTCAATTTTAGAATTAAGTGAAATAGAATCATCAATCAGCACATCATGGTTAATTTCTTTTTTTCTCACTGTATCCACATCTTTTTAAGTTACTCTAAGGGGGCTATCGTCTTCGTCCCCCATACTTACCAAATTCTCACTGCTGACAAAGAAGGCGCCTGGTAAAACCAGTTCAAGATCACTGAACATCATAAAATGTGTTTAAAGAAAGAATAAGTTTGAAATGTCCAGAAATATTTTGAGAAATGGGAAGAAAAAAATTTTTTGATCACAAGAAAAAGTTCGTTAAATAGAGAATGCACTTCGCTATTTGGATGTTATTTTACGAAGAAATTCGCAAAATGTTCTTGGTTCCAAGGAAAAGTTCGCAAAATAGAGGTTTGTTAAATAGAGGTCTGACTGTATTATAATTTAAAATACTTCAAATTCTGACTTAATGAAACACATAGTAAATTGAAAAAAAATTATATGAAAAAGCACATAAAAAAACAAAATAATATTTACATTATAATCTCAGGCTATCTAATATGTGGTAACTATATCATCTGGTAATTATAATTCCCATTTAGAAAGTTGCAACTTTATTATTATAAAAATTAGATCATATTTAAATTCATAGACATTCAGATAAATCAGTCTTAATCATTTATGAACTATGCTGGAAAGGTTTTTTTTTTTTTTTTTTCAAATTTCTAAATACTAAAACAAAAAATGTTAAACTTAAGAAAATACTTTTTTGTTAGCAAGAAAATATTTTAAAACTGAAATTATCACTGCAAATTATCCCCCTCCCCCTTCTCTTTTCATTACAAAGGAAAATAGAAATGCACAAGCAAAAAATTTTCAAACTAAGTAAAAAAAAAAAAAAAAAGGTGAACAAATGAAGATCAAGAACAATCAGAACAATAATAAAAAGCTGCATTAGACACAAATCTTCTGTACATAACACTGTACATAAGGTATCAAATTATATATATATATTTCAGTCAAATCAGAAATTTAGCCTTTGTACTCTCCCATCTTAAGAAAATCATTAATGTAAATAAATAATTAAAGACAAAATTGATATTAAGGCACAATACTTCTTTGTAAATTTTCCAAGTAATAAAAAAGTTGGCACAAATGTAAGTTGATTTATAACATACAAATAGAATATGTCATGACAAATAAATATTTAACATAATATATATGGTATAAATACATGGTGCACACAAATTAGTTGAGCGATTTTGTAACTGAATAATCTACAAAATATTATTTGTAAAGTACCAGTTTAAAGGCATATTAGTAGTATTGTACCTTTTTGTCCATTCTTTTTTGCTGAAAAAACTGTTATAGGAATTGTATATCTGGACAAGCTCCTAAAGCCCTATTTTGGGTTGAATGCAAAGGTATTTTTACATGATCACCACCCTTTCATGGGTTTTGTTAAAAATAAAGTTTACAGTCTACTGTTTTTAACACTTTCCAACATAGTTGAAAAGTGTTTATGAATTTGGTTTGTGTCTGTCTGTCTATCATCTGCCCATGCTCTAACTCACATAAAGGTAATCAGATTACAATGAAATTGGTATGTTATTGGGGTTTGCAATGGCACATTCAGTATTTGAAAATGAAGTGTGTAGCATTTATGATTTGTCAGGGTTCATACTCTATTTGAATAACAAAATTCCCTGACTTTTCCAGGCCATATTTCCTACAATTCCCTCACCAAAATTCACGACATTTTTAGAAATACGAATTACAACTCAAGATCTTAATGATTAAACTTACATCTGAAAATTAAAATAATGTATAAAATTGAAACTAAAAATCTATATCATTTGACATTTACAATATATATATAAATAAGCAAAACTAAAATACAGCTCAGATGGATTCAAAGTAACTTTTTATTTGCATAACTGAATTTACACATATTAAACATTTAACTTTTTTTAGACTTCCACTATCATGTCATTTATTTGTGTTGTTTCAAAAGCAGTTTGTTGTGTAAAAGTTTCATTTTTTGTCTTTTAACTTCAGCTATAGCTTTCTTTTATCTTTTTTTTTTTGTCTAGCTTCATAATTTTCATTCTTTTTCTTATATAATTATTGGTGATATCATCCTAGCTACCTTAACAAGGCTAAACATTTCTTTCGTTTAAGTACCGACTATTTGGCGACCCATCTGTATAGCTAAAACATCTTTATGTTAAAAATGTGAAGATAGCGAAAAATCTCCTTTTAAGTGAAAAATTGGAACTTTTTTTCGGATGCACCGTGAATTCGGGAGAATGTTGACGCATGATAGTGCATTAAAAAAAAAATCCCTGACTTTTCCAGGTTTTAGAAATTTTTTTTAAATTTTCTCTGACTTTTTGAGCACTTGTCATTTTCCCTGACAATTCCCTGTTTTCCAGTCTCATAGGAACCCTGTTTGTTTACAGGGACACTCAAAAGAATTCCGATACATTACAGTCTATGGGGAAAATCTGTTTGCGGTATATTTTAATGATGTCACACTATTTTAAACATATCGAAATTTATGTATATCACTGAGGTGTACTACACGATGCTAACAGTAGAATATGATGTGCATAGAATTTATCGTTCATTTACAGGGACACACAAAAGAATTTGGCTACAGTACTGCCTATGAACAATAATTACTGGAAGAGTGACTTTTCATATCATTGTAAAAGATAATATTTTATTCATTTAGATTAATTTCACAAAAGTTTAAATAATTATTATTGTTATTTTAAGATTATCCTCTTTAATAATATTTCAAAACACACACATATATATATATATTTTGTAAGTTTGTTTAAAGTTAAAAGGTCCTGTTCATCAAATTGGAAGTATTTGTGTTAAATATGATATAAAATTGTTTGTGATAAATTTTTAATACCTTTAAACTCAGAAATATGAGTATTTGGCCCAAATCACTATTTGGTGCATTCCTAATATGTATACCCTAAATGTATTCCTAATATGATTACCTAATATGCATTTTCAAATTTCTAATCAATACTATTCTATGACGGATGGTTTAGCAATGGGTAACCCCCTTAGCCCTTTTTTAGCAGATTTATATATGCATTACTTTGAGGTTAAAATGTTTAACCTTATCAACTTCCCATTTTATTGTAGGTATGTAGACGATTCTTTTGCACTCTTGGACCTTTCTCTATTTTCTGTTGACAATATATTAACGATTTTAAACTCAATAGATTCAGTCATTCAATTCACTTATGAAGTTGAAATAGATAATAGATTGCCATTTCTGGATGTGTTGGTTACACGTCAGCCTAACACCTTTGACACTTGCGTTTACCGTAAACCTTTTGCTGTCACACTCCCCCCCCCCCCATTTCAATTCATGTCACCCCCCTTCCCAAAAAGCTTCGGCTTTTCATTATTTGATTAATAGAGCTCGCTTAATTTGTTCAGATAATAATTCACTTATTACAGAATTAAATTACATTAGATCTGTGGCTATTGATCGAGGTTTTAGTTTATCTTATATCAATAATTTAATTTCTCATAGTCTTAATAAATATGTTAATAATCTTGATTCTCCTGTTACTGCGGTTTCCATTTCCAACCTTATCATTTTACCATTTTATAATAGCATTAGCTTTAAGATGGCTAATATCTTAAGACATTATGATTTTAATGTGGTTTTTAAACCGGTTAATAAATTATCTTTTTCGCAATTTAAGGACCAAATTCCTCCACATAATTATTGGGGCATTTACAACATTCAATGCCAGTGTGGTTTGTCCTACATTGGGCAAACTAAACGAAAACTCCGTTACAGAATCAATGAACACAGAAACTATGTAAAGAAAAAAGAATTACAGAAATCCTCTATCGCCTCTCATTGCTGGGGGGAGGGACATAATTTTAATTTTGACTCGGCTACCATTATCAAGAAATGCATTACTCCTCTGGATTTAGACTTTTTTGAGGCTATTCATATCCATAAATTTAAAGACTCCCTGGTTAATGATTTATCTAGTACACCATACATCTCAACTTTCTGGATGGA
This sequence comes from Maratus speciosus, assembly GCA_963932465.1. Taxonomy (NCBI): domain Eukaryota; kingdom Metazoa; phylum Arthropoda; class Arachnida; order Araneae; family Salticidae; genus Maratus; species Maratus speciosus. The sequence goes on from OZ010797.1 coordinate 324,092,437, forward strand.
TTTGTTGTGTCACGACACTTCACTTCCGCATTAATTTCATTGGCTGTTAGAACTTGATGGTCTTTTGGTATTATGTTTTGACATTTGGTTTTTTTTTCACCGTACATGCAGTTGGGGGGATATTGTTTTTAAAGTTTTTACACTGAGGATGTGAGTCCTAGTACTCATGAAACGTATACGTATGATCAAATCTGCTTGTTTATTGTGTGTTTAAATGTTGTTTTCAAGTAATAGTTAATTCCTTAAAGTCAGTTATGATTAGTTTGGAGAAAAGAAGAGGAACAAATGGTTCATAAGAATCCTAACTGATAAAAGAAAAAATCTCTTTGATTTTAAAATATTTGTTTTAGAATATAAGAATATTTTATTCTTTTAGATTAATTTCACAAAAGTTTAAATAATTATTATTGTTATTTTAAGATTATCCTCTTTAATAATATTTCAAAACACACACATATATATATATATTTTGTAAGTTTGTTTAAAGTTAAAAGGTCCTGTTCATCAAATTGGAAGTATTTGTGTTAAATATGATATAAAATTGTTTGTGATAAATTTGTAATACCTTTAAACTCAGAAATATGAGTATTTGGCCCAAATCACTATTTGGTGCATTCCTAATATGTATACCCTAAATATATTCCTAATATGATTACCTAATATGCATCTTCCTCTATTCTGCAAAGCTTGGGATGAAAGATTTTGAGGATTATAGAATTTTGAAGATTATAGGTCATTGTTTGCTTACATTTTTCTTTTGCACATACAGAATGAGAAATGTCCATTTTAACATGGAAAAATGTTAAAATAATGTTTTCAAGTAAGTTTTGCAAGAAAATATCTGTTCGACAATAAAACAGCTTATTAATTTCATAACATTAGTAATGTAAGCATAAGCATAATCAAATAACATATAGCAAAATAAATAAACATACACAATAAATTAAATATGCAAATGCACATTCATCCTTAATTAGTTTTGGTTTTCTGAAACATTTATATTTATGTTTGGAAGTTTTATCTTGCAGTTATATAAAAAAGAAGTAGAAGTTTCCTGTTCAGAATTGAAAGCCTGCTTTGATAAAAAGTTAATGTAATTTTTAAAATTATTCATTTAAAGATTGTTTAACTTAATGTTCAAGGATTAAACTGGAAATTTGATTAATTTAATGAAGGGGAAAAAAAAAACACTACTGAGTTTCTTTAAAATCTTAACTGCAAACTTCACTGTTTAGCATCCAATTATGCATTGCCGATTAGTTTTGTGTATTAAAGGTCTGTATATTTGTGTATATATAAAAATAAAAACAAAGTTAGGAATCAAACACATTTCTTCTCTAGATATGATTTTACAGAATTATACCTATGTGTAAGCAAATGGTAAGTATGTAAGCAATTTATCAAAACTTAGATCAATTTTATCAGGACTTCCACTCTTTTCCCAATACAAAAATACAGAGATTAAGCATTTCTTGTAATCAAATTTTTTTTAATATGTACCATTTTGAAATGTAGAAGTATAAAAATACATTTACTTCTAATATGATAAATTGTTTATAAAATGGTATTTCACAAAATAATATTTAAACCAGCAATATTAGAGATTTAGGATTTATTTATAGTATTGTAGTACTAATTAGCACAATGTATAACTTTTAATGGCACAAAATGATAAAATCCTTAGGCTAGATTTTAATCAACTCTTCCCCTCATTCAAAACTCCAATTTCAGTTTTATTTATTTATTTTCAAGTATTTATCTTGAATGACATTGAAGAATATTTTATTTTAAATAAAATATATATACTATTTACAAAAATATAAATACTTCTAAGGATAAAGTAAAAATAAGGAATTCTGAAGGATTTGCAAGTATAATAAAAGACACTGTGAATGAAAAGGATACTGATAAATTATCAACCAGTATTTCAGAAATAATAATCACAAAAATAATTATCATCAATGCAGTCAACATAAATGATAAGTACTAAAACACATAAATAAAAAGTAATAAAGAAAAAGCCAAAGAAGCATAATTATTGTAAGATAAATATGCTGTATCAAACTAAAGATATGAAGAAATTTTCATTTGTATATTTACATGAACAGTCAATTAATTTTCATTAAAAATCTGTAGACTCACTCTTACTTCTTTAATATACATTCTTTTAACAAACAGAAAGCACATCAAAAATGGCTCAAAGTTGATAAAATAGATTAGTTAATTTAGGTATATTTAACTGCTGTATATGGGCAGTGTAAAGTGTAAACTATAATATAGCATAATTCAACAGTAAATATTTTAAACAGGAAGTGGAACACACTTTGATGATTTAAGTTGTATTTACAATGGTGAAATAAACATGTAACTTAATTAAAATAGAATATATAATAAATACTCTTCAAGAGTTATAAGTACAATATATTTTAAGAAATAAACAGCAAATATTTTAACAATGACAATTTTTAATAGTAAATATTTTCAAAAAGTCTATACATATATTTTAAGAATTGGATACTTTTATAGGATGAACAGAAAACCGGAAAATGAATAAAATCAGGAGAGTTTTTGGTAAAAGGAAAAAAATCCAAAAAAACTTGGAAGTGAAAAGTCCCATTAACAACGAAATCAAAAACAAATGCACAATTTCATTTTTAGAATGGTTCTTTATATTTAAATATTTATTTTTGAATCCAGAAACATATTGTAATATTTTGTTCCATTAAAGAATACACTTTATTATATATTACCTTTTAGCAGCAAAAATACTTTTCCACAGTCAATTGAGTTATTAGTCTGGAATATTTTTAAAGTTTTGTATTTATTGCATATGTTGATAGAGGCAAAAATAAGGGAAATTTGAAAATAAAAGATTCAGGTTTTACTTTGCTATCTTGGATTTGAAAAAAAAAAGTCAACATTTAAGAGCCATCAGAAAACAAAAGTGAAACGCACAGTTTCAATGATGAATCAAAATTGTGTGTTTATTTTGGGGGGGGGGGGGGGAATGATGGCAAATAATTGTTGTTATTTACAAATTATTTGCCAAAAAATTCCAAATCTATAAATTTTTCTAATTTAACTAAATGACAGATTCTGCCATCACCTTATTTTAAACTTAATCTTCTACATAGTTAACATTCCTTAATAATGGGTAGTTTTTTAATTTCAGAAACTGTTAATTATATAGTAATTTTAATATACATCTAAAATGATATGAAAAAATAATTTATATATTATAAGTATTAAATATATATATTTCACTGTGATATCCATGTTCAAATACAGGGTGCCCCATCCAGAAGAATGCAATAAAATAAAAACTAATAATTATTAATTAATCATACATAAATATTTCATTTGTGTAGAAAGGAATCATCTGCTATGATGAAGTTTCAATAAATTGTCTTTTTGGTTCACAACATCTAAATAAGTGTTTGTTATACTTAATGTACAATACAGTAGATTTCCGTTTCAACGAATTCCATTACAACGAAAAATTCTGTTGCAATGAAATTTGAACAATCCCTTTTTCAAATTGCATTATCCTTAATGTATAAAAAATTCTGATTTAATGAAGTGCATTTTTTTAGGAATTCCGTTACAACGAAAAATTTTCATGGAGCTCTTTTTTTCTGTTTTGAAATGATCTCTAGTTCATGGCAAGAAATTAGCCGAAAAAGAATTTCTAACTATTGGAAACATGCCTGGTTAACTGAGACCGAAGAAAATGAATCAGAAATTTTAGATTTCGATGAATACAATGAGTTAAACACAATTTGGAAGGTTGCCAAAAAATTAACATCCATCCCTGATCGGGTGAATTTGGAGGATTTCTGCTCTGAAATGTCTGATGAAGATATCATTTTGTCCATTAAAACTACATTAGACAGACAAAATTACGAAAGTAATGATGACGATGATTATGTCATCACCGATGATTCAAAAGTTACCGCTTTAGAAGCTCTTTCATGCATGGAGAAAATGCATGCTTTTGTTTCTCATCAAAAGAATGTTCTAGAGGACGTATTTTCTCAGATTCATTTGTTGCACATATTTTTGTTATCACTAACTACACATTCCTTTGTACAAACTAAATCATAGATTTTCTGCATTAATGTGCTACTAAATAAAGTTTAGTCCGTAATTTTGTATTTTCAATATTGAATTTTATTTTACTAACTTTTCCTATGTTAATTTAACTTCCATTAAAATCTTCTATAACGAAAGGTAAATTTATCTTGCATAATTAGTTTACATGTATATGTAATTCATTAGATAAATAGGGAGTAATTTCATTACAACGAAATATTTTAGCGGTCCCGTGGAGTTCATTGTAATGGAAATCTACTGTATATGGGTAGAAAAATGATGTAGACAAAATTTATTTGTTATATCCAGGAGTTCGCTATAACCCAATAGCAGAATATAACTGTATTAGCTGTCATTTTCGATGAAATACAAGAGTTTTTTTCTTGACAAGATAGTCAAATATAATGGTCATCTTGATCATCAGACTAGTGATGCCATAGACGTGTTATAACACATTATTTAACTCCTTGGGGACAAGCATCTCATATACATGATGGACAAGGTGCTCAGATTACGTGAGTATTCCCATCAATTATTTTTTTTATTGTAAATTTTTTCCTTATGTAATCGAGACATTTTCCCAATTTAATTAAGCAAAAATTTCTATTTTAAAAAACTGGTGATGAAAGATTACAAATTCCATAAAAATGCTCGTCATGAAGGGGCTAAGCAAAAAATTTCAGAAGGAATACATAAAAAAAAAAATTGTTATGGATTCTTCAGGATGTGTAATTTTTCTATCAGAAGGAATAAAATACTCTTGTGAATAATAAAAAAAAAAGCATATTTTGTGTTAAATACATATTATCTAAAGGGGACTTGCATTCATAAAGAATAATCCCCTCCCAGTTTTTTTAAGTGCTGGGGTTCTATTGATCCAGGATCCCAAAAGTGTTGTGACATCACTGCTGATATCATTGGTTTTTGAAAAGTTAATTATCACACAGATTTGAAACCTCATATCCCAACCACATTTCATAAATTATATTTAAAATGCTACAGAACATAATTGACTACCATTTGAAAATCCTCTGTATAACCAAATGATTACATGTAGACATTTTTTTTAAATTAAATATAAGTTACTTTTTGTAACTATGAATATGTTTTTCATTTTCATCAAACAGATTTTTTAAGGACATGCAATATCATCCCAATGGTTAAAATGAAGAAATTTTTATGCAAAGTTTAAGAATATGTAGTTCATACAAAAAACAAATCTGTAAATTTTAAACTTTTCACCTTTAAATTATACATATTGTAATATATATATACAACATGAAAAATAATTATTATTTAGATATGTTTATTAAATATAGTTCCTTAACTCAGCCATACTTTTGAAAAATTGATTTCCATACTGTGCCCATTTGGTACACTTTACTCAAAACTACAAAACCTATCACTTTCAAATTTTTTATGGTCATTAGAATATGCCATTTAATAATAATATGAAAAGTAATATATGTCAGTACATAAATATTGAAATTATAAA
>OZ010797.1:324098223-324156223 GCA_963932465.1 Maratus speciosus
AGAATATATATTATGTATTTTTTTATGATTTTCAAAATATTTTGCTAAAGCTGTTTTAAATTTTATTTCTTTTTAAACAAAACATAAACTATTATTATTAAATAGCATGTTTTTAATGACTATAAAAAAATATAAATAGATATGTTTTGAGTACGGTGTAGCAAACAGACACAGTATGAAACTCAATTAAGCAAAAGTACGAAGAGGTAATGAAATGTATTTAATAAATATATGCAAATAATAATTACTTTTCATGCTATATATGTATTATAATATGTATACTTTAAGGGGTAAAAGTTTCAAGTTTACAGATTTGTCTGCATTCTTAAACTTTGTATTAAATTTGCTTCATTTCAGCCATCAAGAAGCCACACATGCCCATAAATAATACTTTTAAATAAGGTACTTTTTAATGAAACACCCTGTATAGCATGCCAACAAAACAAGTTCATATATCTAGTAAAATAACAAATATTATAAATAACTTTTTTCTATAGGAGATAATGTCCAGCCTCCTTCCCCATCTAAATGTAATAATTGGTCATGAAATTTTAACAGACTTTCACGATGGCCTATGCTAACAACAGTTATATTCAATTCCTTACACTTTTTGTATAAATTTTCTTCCATTTCTAGTTCTAAAGCACTTGTGGCTTCATCAACAAAAACTATCTTAGGCTTGTGATAAAACAATCGAATAAAGCTTAATCTTTGAGCTTCACCAGGAGAAAGAACATCAATCCAATTCCAGTCCACTTTAGAATTCAATCCAGCTCTATCCACAATATGTTGCAAATCAAAAAATTTTAAGTACCTGAAGAACAGAAAAAAATTTATTAAGAGATATTAAAATATGATAATAATAGTATAGTACAATATTTTAGGTAAAGATAAAAATACATGCAATAAGATAAGATGTATATAATATTGATGATAACAGAATTAAACAAGTGGGTAAGTGTGATCACAGATCGCACAGAGGGTTTCGTTTAATATTCCTTTAAAACACTTTATCCTTTTGCAAAATCTGTTAGTTCCACATTTCGCAACCAAGGGGCGCACTCTATTCTACACAAACCTCTATCCAAAGGAAACTCCGTTTTACAACCTATCCGTAGGTATATTAGTCGAGGGGATCGGGTCTATAGCACCCGAGATAGGTAGGCGCCCCAGGAAATTGCACGGAACATTCTTTTATAAGCTTTTTATTATGTGTTATGAACTATGTCAAAGTTTCCAGCAGATCGACTTGTTAGATTTCATAATTTTAACAAAATTGTGTTATGTTAGTTGCAAATTCCACCACCAGGGAGCGCACACTATTCATAACAAAAGTGTATCAGATCGAAACTCTGTTAAACAACCTATCAGAGGATGTGTTACTCGAGTTGGTGGCGGCCTTAAGCGAGAAATTAAGAAATTTGCTGAAAGTACTATTCGGAAATAGTGGTAACTAAAATTTTGACATTTTTACATTTCATAAGCAGCACGTGTCTGAGTATATCATAGTGCTCAAAAAACGACATCTAAAAAGGTCATAAACGCTAATTTTTAAAAAAGAAATCCAGTGCCCCTCCCCCGCCCTCCCTTCACAGGAAATTGCATGCACCATTATTTTATAAGCTTTTTATTATGTGTCATGAAGTATCTTAAAGTTGCAAACGGATCGCCTTGTTATATTTCCTAATTTTAACAAAATCGCGTTACGTTAGTTCCGCATTCCACCACCAGGGACCGCACTCTATTCTTAACAAAAGCATATCTGAACGAAACTCCTTTGCGCAATCTCACCGTAGATACATGGTCGGGAGGGTGGCAGTGCAGTCTTAACCAACAATTTAAAACATTTTCTGCGATAACAAACGCTAAGATTTAATAAATAAATCTAGTCCCCCTCCCCCTCCACTCCTCGAAATATCACACTCCATTCTTTTTTACACTTTTTCTTATGTGTTATAAAATATCTTAAAGTTTCGAACACATCGAGTGGCAGTCTTAAACAATAATTTAAGATATTTCCTGAAACTGCTATTTGGAAATAGTGGGATGAACACTTATAAACCTATAAACTTTTTCATATTGAATAATTAATACTTATCTCATAGCGCGCCGTCGAAACACCCACGCAAATTGTTAGATTTCCTAATTTAAATGAAATCTCCGTTAAAAAAGCACGTGCCTCCATCTTAATCTGGCATTTGATGGAAATAAAAGGAATTAATAAAATAATAATTAATATCTCAGCTCGTAATGAAGCTATCTCTTTGAACCGGGTATGTATGAAATCTGCGAGAAATTTCCAGCCCGGATGTCAAAAAATTTAATCGAAAAATTTAATATTTAAAAAGTTTAAATTTCGTATTAGACTTTCCTCCCCTTAAATTTCTCCCGCGCCGATATGTCGAGAGATGACGACAGCTGCCTTCCGGTGAATGGAAATCTGTTTTCATTGTCTTTAAAAACACAGAAATTAAATTTTTATCAATCGATTTTTAATGGATTTTTTGCGTTCTATCCTACGCAGAAATTTGAAATTTATACCAAAATAAAGTAGAATTTTTTCCGCGTATTTCTACACCTGTTACGAATTTGTACGACCGATATTTCGGCAGATCGGATTTTGCTTTTTAAAGGCCCACTTCATTTATTGCTTAAAGTACTCCGTGGTAACCCTGCACCGGCTGATTTGACGGATCATCCGCCGAATTTATTGGCAGCCCTTAGGAGAAACTGGGGAGGATTTCGATAACGTGCATTTGCACCTGCATTCAAAAGGTTGATTGGTTAATTTTAGAATTTAATTAGCCCGTAATTAGGTTAATTACCAACTTTTTCAAAATTTTATGATTTGTTGTTTGATGTGAGGTGTTCATCTATAAGTACCCAAAATTTCAAGTCTCTAACATGTATAGTTTCTGAGAACGGTCTCTGTGACGGGCAGACAGACAGACAAAGGAGTGAGACGAATAGGGTTTCGTCAGATGAACGAAACCGTAAAAAATAAGCACAATAATCTTGAAGCTAACAAAAAATCAGGTGAAAGTAATTAAATCAGTTTGTGTTACAAGCTTAACTCCTTTCGGATGAGAGTCACAAACATATCTCCTATAGGGTGTATAAGTCCTTTTTTTTTAGTACAACTACTTCTGAATAGTTATTTTCACCTTATCTAATTGCAAAAGTTCTGTAGTTCTGTGACTATGTAATGCAAAGATTATTATTAAAAAATAGTGCAATTCAAAAGTACAATATTGTATACTTAATAGATATCTTATCCCAAAGAAATTAATTAGGGTTTCTCTTGAACATCATTCAGCTGACCTTAATGCGACAACGACAAATTTTCCCCAAAAAGCTTAGTCTTATACAAGGTGGTTATATAATTAAGGTTACCCTGTTTTGACCTACATAGAGTCTGTCTTGGTAGACAGATATCGATGAAACTTGGAAAATACATTATATGGACCATGGGGAAAAGAAATCTGCAATAAAAAATAGTAGTTCAAATTTCGACCACCAGGTGAGAAGGGGGCACATGAAGGCTAAAAAACTCAAACTGGAAATAGAAAACTTTTTATTCACAGCATATGTTCAATGTGCATTTCATTTGCATCAAGCACATGTTCAAAATGTGTTATAGCGTGTTTGACAGTAGCACGAAGGGTTTCTCGATCAATTGCAGCAACATGATGAGTTATGCTTGTTTTCAAATCAGGCAGAGTCTGTATTCTTCCTCCATAAACATGATCTTTCAAGAATCCCCACAACCAGAAGTCACAGGGTTTCAAGTCTGGAGAACAAGGAGACCAAGTTGTTGGAAAACTTCTTGAAATTTTCCGATTATCTCCAAAGCAGGCAGCAGGGCTATGTCAGGTAGTAACCTATCTTGCACGACAAATTACTGCCTTTCTGATAAAACAACTTTACTGGTAACACTCAATCTTTCTTCTCTAATGGCATGGTGGAGAATGACTTTACGGCAGCAACTGCTGGCTTTTTAAACTGCTCTAAATCTGCTTAATGTCCTTTCTCATATATGAAAACCGCCATCTATCGGTCAAAATTTGAACTACTATTTTTCATTGCAGATTTCTTTTCCCCATAGTCCATATAACATATTTCCAAAGTTTCATCAATATCTGCCTACCAGAATGGATTCTACATAGGTCTAAACAGAATAACTTTAATTATAACCACCCTGTACATATAATAGCAACATGTACTACCTAAACAAAATAGTATTTGCAACAATTTTGATTAAACACTAGTAATAAATATTTTAAAAGTGAAGCAGCTAGTTTGGTATGGATTGAAAATATAACATTAAACAAAAACTTCAATATTAGCATTTATGGGGAAAAAAAAAAAAAAAATGTAGAAACAAATTAATTTAAATAATAGAAACATTGGGTGCTGGCAGAAAAAAAAGCGAAGAGTGACAAGATATTTTTTTACCAGTGAGGTTTGTGATGATTCAATTCATTGCAACTTTTACCCGCAATCATAATTTTTTTTTTGTTGTTGTTAATGTTTCATTCCAAATAGGGAGAAATTTTTTTGTAAAATTTTAAAATCCAAGAAAGGTGAGGATGTCGTTATCTTACACCCTCATCCTGCCACCTGTCTATAAATAGAAATAGTGAACTCGTGTGCACTTAGTTTTCAAAATAATAAATTTTAATTAAAGTATATTTTTTAGATGTGAATAAAAGAAGAGAGCAGCATATTATATTCTGCTAATCTTATGAAATGAAACTAAATGTAATAACTTATTTTGCATTTTCTTATAGTAACTTTCAATTTAAATTAGATACAACATGTCGTTACAGCTTAATAATCTAGTATTCCTAATTAAGTGCTCAAGATTTACGAGCATTTCATATTAAAGTATTAATTAAAAATTTTCAATATTTACAACTAGTTTGTAATTACTGCCTGTATTTAATACACCTTATTTGTAAGAACAAAGTTTCTTTCGGTTTTTTTTATATCTATTTTGCATTATTAATGAAGAAGCCCATTTTATTTTCAGGAAGCTGCTTGCAATGCCTATTTCTAGATAGATTTTATGCTAGCATTTTCATTAAACTTCAGTGTGCTCATAACTGAAAAGTACCTACTACAACACATTTATTAAATATAATGCACATTAAACTTCAGTATTTCTTATAACTTGTTCATGAGTATAAAAATATATTTTTATTCAAATCTTATTGAAATAATAATAATAATAGCCAGAGTTTCCCCCTAGGTTTAAAAAAGGGCAGGGTGCTTCCGATGATAAAGGGCACTTTTTAATTCTAAAGGGCATGTTTTGGATTCTTTAGGGTACTTTTCAGATCCTTAAGAGCAATTTTCAAATTTTTAAGGGCACTTTTTTGATTTTGAAATTCATTGTTTCGATTTTTAAAGCCTTTCAAGAGAACATTAAATCAATTTTTACTATGCAAGCAAATGTTTTGAATTAGGGGCAAAAAGGGTGCTAATTTTTTGAATGAGGGACAAGATGAGTGATATTTAGTAAACCAAAGGGCAGATGGTGTAGAGCACACCCCTGAAACTGCCTGGGAGAAACTCTGAATAGCTAATAAATTAATAATACATTACCTTAAAATTAGAATTGTGTCTTCATCTTTCAATTTCAAACCTTTAGGAAGCTCCAAGGGGTACACAATTTGATCCAGCAAAGTTCCATCAGACAGCAATGAATGTTGTGGCAAGAAAAATACTTCAGATGGAATGAAGGGAAGACGCCTCATGATGTTTCCTGACTGCACAGGCCACAATCCTTTAATCACTCGAAATATTGAGGTTTTACCACTACTACTTTTCCCTGTGATCAGTAAATTTGAGCCAAAGCTTATTGTAAAAGATAAATTCAACAATAAAGGAACAGTTTCATTTGGAGGACATATTGCAACATCTTGGAGATGAAATAATACAGTTCCTGGATCCTCTAAGAAAAAGAGAAATGAATTGATAATTAGAAATGATGCATTGCATATTCTAAGTTAAAAAAATTCAAAATTACATATTGTTAAAGTTAAAATTAATAAAGGTTAAAATAATTGCATTCACACTTATTTTTGCCAAGATAGTTTTTCCCCACCTTTGGCAAAAACTTACCAACCCAACGAGGAAAGAATAAAATTTTCCTACATACTGAACGCCATCAAGGATTCCATTTTTGGTGGTTGCAATATGTTAATATTATTAATATATTTGGGCTATTTAAATTAAAATTAATACTAATAGAAATTTTAACAAAAGTTTATTGTTTACCTTTCTTAAAAAAGACTATAATTTTTAAAAAGTGGCTACAAATGAAATTGCTTCTATTTGACACTGGCTACTAATAAAATTTCCAAGTTTTGCCCTTTGGCTGAACTAAATTTTATCGGTGAAAATTAGTGGTCAGCACTCACCACATAGTGATTAAAATTGTAACAGCGACAATTAAAAATCTGTCATGCATCGCTACCCCTGCGATTATATGATTATCTATTTTCAAGTGAAATACAGCTTTTTTTTTAATGGGAATATGCATCTCTTTCTTGCCTTACATCGAATTAGCAAATTGGCTAATTGTTTTTTTTTTTTACCACACGCAAGCAGATTTCCATGACTTTGCTATATTTTAAATATTTCGGATTCTCACCACATGCTCTTCAGTTGGATTATTTTTTCGAAAAATAGTTTTATTCTGCAAAATATATTCATCAGCTTTTATTCCACATGCATTTCAAGTGATTTATTCCTTTTTTTCCACTGGATGCAAGCAGATTTTAAGGACATTGGTGTATCGTCATATTTTGATTCCTGTCACATGCTCACCAGTTAAGATTATTTTTCTTTGGGAAATACTGCTTAATCCTGCAAAATATACTCACCAGCTTGGACTTTACATCTATGTAATATAGCGTTCACATTTCTTTTAAAAAGGGCAGGGCGGATTTGCTGAAAAGGGCATTTTTGTCCAGTAAAAGGGCGCTTATATTGAGTTAAGGGGCACATTTTGTTGAGTGAAAGGACACTCTCATTGGATTATCATTTGTCAGTTCTGAGGAGTCGGAATTTCAACTCTAAACCTTTAATTAGTATTAAGTCCTAAATTTCCTGAGGGCAATTTCGAGGGGGAGGGGGGCAACCTCTGGATTCACTTCTATATATTATCAAGGTAAACTGAAATTATGCTGTATTTTTAAGTATATCATAAAATAATTTGATTAAAATAACTTCATTTTTCGAATATTCCACTTATGGAAACATTGTGCATTTCTGGGACGATTTTTAAACGGAAAATGCATTATGATTTGAAAACACAATACAATATGAAGCTACTGTATGATTTTTTACATTGATTTAGAACTTACAACCCGTGAGTCAACAGAGCAGCAGAACTTCTGTTTTCAAAAGTCAGGCAGGAGAGGGAAAATCCAAATATTTTGAAAAAAGGGCACAAAGAAGCTACTGGGAAACAGGGCAGGGCACATCAGCAGTGTAAATGAAAAGGGCAGGGCACAACGCCCTTTGAAAAACACCAAATGGGAACATTTAATGTAATGTGTGTAGTGTGTTAATAACATATTTACTTATTAAATAAAATACAATATAACATTTTATTGTGTTTCATTTATTTGTTTTTTTATTGTCTATAACTAGCTGATGGAATTTTGATTTAGTTATTTTTTTTTATATACAGAAAGTAATAGTCATTTGAACAATAACTGTGTTCATGAACATATAAAAATGATCCATATAAAAAATAATACATATAAAAAAAGAAATATTATATAATAGACATTTTAAGAAAATTTTCCTTAATTTTGACTCCTCCCCGATTCTTATCATAAATAGTTGGCTGGTATAAAAATCTGATCGAAAAAATATGTTAGTACATGATGAATGATGATTATAGTTTATCTAGATGTCACGAAAGTTTGAAACATTATATATAGTCGGCTACTTTAAAAAGTGGCCTTGGCCTAATGAAACTTAAGTCTACTGGCCGCTGGCTATTAATCCAATTTCCCAGTTTTCACATATACTAAACCCATTTTCGTGGCTAAATTTTATGCTGCTTATCATTCAGTGATACCAGTACAAGGTTAATAAATACGCAAACATGCTTTGTTTAATGTTCATTGAAATGCAGCATTGTTTCTGTATAGGGTCAGGTGGGGTAAAATGGGTAGTCAAAAAATATTGTTTAATTTTTTAAAACTTTTTAAAGATATTTATAGTTTTCAAAATTATGTATGATTGCTTGAAGTTTAAGCTTTCTTCTCCTACTTTATTTTTGTTTTTATAGTTTTTTCTATTTGAGTGGCAACAGTAAAACCGTTTGAGGACAATTTCATGCCACATATAGTCTGAATAAACTTCTTTCTGCACCTCATAATATCTGATACAAACTCATTTATTTAATTTCATTTTGTTCATTGAGCACTTCTAATACTTTTCCAAATTACAAACAAGAAAATGTCTTTTGTTTTTATTGTTTTATCTTAAATCTTATAAATGGGGTAAAATGGGTATAGTGTTAGGCTTAACATTTGTAGTATTTTTAAGGTGTTATACAGAACTTTTCTGAATAAAATTCTTTATTTTTCTGGAAGTAGAATAGAATTAGTTTTAAAATACTGTAAAATGTTTATATAATGCACATACAGGGCCGAAACTAGGGGGGGGGGGGTGGCAAAAAGAGCATGTGCCCCGGGCACCAAATGAAGATTTTGTTTGCCGATTTTTCAAGTCAATGTTTAGCACGGTATTGTTAAAATTATCCTGGCTGGGGTATGCCAAAGCATAGAAGAATCAAAGGATGATATGGCATAAGGATCCTGTATAAAGCAGATTTTTTTTTTTCGATTCCATTTTCAAGATTTTAATGAATCAATATTTAAAAAAACAGATTATGTAGTATTGCATGTATTTACGTCAGTATTACATAGTTTAAATTTTAAAATAAGTCGGCTATTAGAAATTTAGTAAAATTTTCTTTGTAAATATATTTTACTGAGGGGGGGGGGGGTGCAAAATATATGTTTGTTCCAGATGCAAAAAAGGTTAGTTTCGGCCCCAGTGCATTATTCTTAAGATCAGAAAGACTTGAAACTCATTGTATATAATTTAGTTAAATCATTGGAAACTTCTAGAAATACTCCTTTTCTAGATGGCATATCAGGTGCTGATAGGATTTGAAATTTTAAGAAGAGATGGTCGAAATAGTTGGGAAATAGAATCAGAATTGTCGAGAAAAATAAGAGCAGGTGGCTTTGACACATCCTTCCTTTCTCGACACCTATCAATCTGCCACACCTCCAAATAATCTTAGAATAAACTTCAAAGCTGAAACATAAGCATGTCCAAGCAATAGCAGATGAAGTTGTAACAAATGAAGACATTTAACTTAATGTGTGGAAGATATCTCCGAAGTAAAAATAGATGTTATCTGTAGATGCATGATTGAATGTCCAATATTTGGGAAAAAAGACAAAGAATTCAGTGGCAAAACTATGGCTATTGAAGCAGATAAAACATATGAATATGAAGTAAAATTCTTGGAAAAGTACAAGATTGGTTGCGTTTTATGTTTTCCCTGGTGCTGAAGACACTGGGGTACATCCATTCATTACTCTTGTGACCATTAGAGCAATTTTTCAGAAATACTTCCAATTATTTTATTATTAGGATAAAAATTGATAGGACTAGTTAAATATCATTGTGTTTCACTCTCATAAAATATATCGAATTTGAAACAAAAAACATTTTACTTGTCTATATAATAAATCAGAATTTTATTACAAATTCGATATATTTTATGAGAGTCTACCTAATTTTTAACAAAAAAATTATTTATTATATATATTTAATGGGAGTGGAACATGATGGTAGGTATTTAACAGGTTATTTCAATTTTATCCACATTATATTTTATAACTAAATAATTGGAAGTTTTTCTGAAACTTTGCTCTAATGATCATAACAGTAACAATGGACATTTTCATAGATTATATTGTAAAAAGAAAGCAGATAATAGAAACATTAAATGAATCAACATTTACATAATCTGGGCCATTATGCTTTTGATAAATAGACTTTTAACACTTAAAATGTAAAAGTGTGAGAATACGAGTGTAGCCAGAAAATGTTTTCATTTACACCTAAGCTTGATTCATAGTAAAACTTCTCATTTATCTATTAACTTAAATCCTTCTATATATAAAAAAAAGTTTTGATTTGGAAATGGACCAATGAAAATCTGCGTAGATATTCCGGGTAGATCAGCATCCAATTTGAATGCTTAAGCATAGCCTTTCATCGTTAATATTATAAAAACTGTTGCATACAAAAATATGAAAATCGGTGGTATTATAGAGAAATGTTTGATAAATACGCTGATGCAGACAGTTTTCAAATCAAAGAATTATTTTAAGAGATATTTAATGCTAAAGTTGGACAAAATCGTTCCATTAAAAAAGTTTTATTGGAGCAAAAACTAAACATGAGAATTTAATCATTTTTAGATCATTTTATACGTTATAAGTTCCCAATGTCCAGATTGCATTTATTTTTCTTATTTGACTCATCTTTTGCGGTTTTATTTTATTTTTAAATTCAAATTTTCAGCATTTCGAGAGATATTTTTTATAAATTTTAGAAAACGTTATTAATTTAAACTGTTGCCAGTTGCATAAACAGCGCAAACAATAATTTTTACTTCAAATTAAAAATTTATTTACACGTGACTATTACAAATGGAAAAAGAAACTTTAAAATTAGAATTAAATGATTACATGTTAAAAGCAGGAAAATTACGTCATAAGAACCATAGGCACAGATGTCACATACGCCCCACATTGGCGCATTTTTTTTCCGACGCCAATTTGGCGAAAACATCAATAGCATAAACAACAACATCCGGGTTACCATATCAAGCAAAATAACGACACTTTAGCACCAGTTAAGTATCCGTTGCGTATATGAAATTGGCGTCAGAAAAAAATTGCGCCAATATGGGGCATATATGGCGGCACCTGTGCCGAACCATCGTTACACTTAACCCCTTGGGGACGAGCGACACGTATACATGCCGCATGCAGCACCCAGAATGCTTGTTTTTCCTCACCAGTAAAATTTTACTGTAAAATTTACCTTAATTTAATCAGCGCATTTTCTTGATTCAAGAAGATACAAATTTCTGTTTTTAAAAAACGGTGACGAAAGATAAAAAATTTTGTAGAAGGTTCCCGTCCCGAAGGGGTTAAATTTTAAAAGATAAACAAAATCTTAAAAAAAAAAAAAAAAAAAAAAATCATTATTATGCGTTAAAACTTGTAATTTGAGGAAATTACGTCATATTTAAAATGGCAAAAAACATAACAAAACAATTTAAATTGAAAAATATACTTGCGCGAGATATTTTGAGATAATCTTTTCAACTATTATCGTGAATTCAAAGACAGCGCAAATAATATTTCCTTCTAACAACAAAAGTATTTTCACGTGAATATTAATAAGAGAAATAAAACTTTGGTGTAAATTACGTCAGATTTGAAACGATACATTTAAAATGAATTATTTAAAAGAACTATCTTATAGCGCTGTTAAAAAATACCGGGAGACAATGACACTGTTTACTTAATTCATTTTACATTAGCTTATTTTCAAATGTTTAACTAACTTTTTTAATTAAATACGAAAACAGCCATTGTATCTCTTAACAGCAGCAGATTTGGCCTTAAAAATCCCTAATCCAAGGAAGACGAATGGAAACCCGTTTACAGAGAGATCGCTACTTTTTTTTTTGGTTTAAATTTTAATTCAATATTTTTAAAGTCGATCAAATTAGCGTGCTTTTTGGATTTTGGTGTGCCTGAACGGGGGTTGGCGAGCGTAGCTCGTAAGGGGCAGAGCCCCCTAGTTCCATAAAAAAAAAAAAAAAAAAAAAAAATTAAGACATATAACATTGTTTTCCATGTTACTTCATTATATAATCTCTGGTAAATCTATTTATACAGTATTCATTGTTAAACTTTTATGTACCCATTTTACCCCACACTATACCCATTTTCACCTGCATGGGGTAAAATGGGTATACCAAACATACATCTATTAAATGTTTTGTTATAGCCATACTTTTGTAGCCTAAAAAATAAAAATTGTGTATTTCCATTCCAAAAATATGCAATGTAAAGAAAATACCAAAAAAAGTTTTAATTGTTTAATGTTTATGAGAAAATTTTAACTGAACATTTGAAAATAGTGAATTTTATACCCATTTTACCCCACCTGACCCTATTAATAAATAATTTGGAACAGATGTTATATATTCCAGTGGCTGCCATCTTGGATTTTTTCGATAAACGGCAATAAAACATCGCCAAGAAAACCAAGATGGCGGCTGTGGGAATATATAACATCTTAGAGAATTTGGATATTGAAGGCTATTCCTAAGTTAAAACTGACGATTTTTCAGATTCATTTTCATTCTTACATACAAAAAAATTGCATTAGTATTTGTAAATATATATAATTTACCAATTTCATCCAGATATCGAGCATTTCCCATTTTCTTATGAATGATTCAGAAATGTTGTTAAGTTAGAATTTTAAGCTAATTAACTTGACAGTCATAGAAATGTTATGACAGAGCAACTAGCTGTCACGTCCAAAAATGCCAAATTTTATGGAATTTTTCAAAAGATTCACCGTTTTTATTGAAAAATGGAAAATACTATTTAATCACTGAATTTCTGAATAAGTGCACTTGCAAATTTATTGAGATTAAAAATTATTTGACGAATATGTCAGAAATTACCTATTTTTGATCTGAGTAGAGCTTTAAAGTATCAAAAAAGATTTGCATTGTTGACAGAGGCGTCGTGATGGGGGGTTATGGAGGGCAGCCTCCCCTCCCCCAATACATGTGAAATTAGGAAATTTGAGCTTAGAGTTGGGAAATTCTAGATTTTTTAAAACATTTTTTCTTTTTTTAAATAAAAAGTTAAAAAAAAAAAAAAAAGAATTTTTTATTGTTTTGCTGACTACCTTTCTGAGTTCAGTAAACTAGTTAAATTTTCAAAAGAAATACAAAAAGCAGCCAGACTCAATTTGCAATTGTGTTTTTCTGTGCTAAGAAAATATCATATCTACCAGACCTGAATTTCCCTACTGTTGTACATCAGCAGTGTCTCTAATCTATTTCCTCCAAAAATTTGTTCCTTTCTCAAAAATCTCAAAATATCATTAGGCTATTTTCATATGAAGTACGATTATGACTCGTACATGGGTTGTTCTCTACAATACTTGCAAATTTGGCCAAGTAGTCTGACTAGAATGATACATATGTAAATTTTCATAAAAATTGGATAAATGGTAAGAAATCAGTCAATTACTGAAGATTTTAATAGCAGCAGAAATCGTTTTAAAAATTTGAATTAACACAAAAAATAAAATAAAAATCTGTGGAAGGAATAAAATAAAAAATATGAGGGAATGACAAGTGAGGGAATGATGAAATAAGACATTTTTACTAAGTTGTACGAGAAAATGCAAAATTATGAAGAAATCCAAACTGTTTCCTTTAAGAGCAACACTTAATATATAATGTATGATAAAATTAAAATTTTTGATATTTGTAAAAAAATTAGTATGCTGTGTGAGGGAATGACTGCTAATAAAAATGCTTCCAGATATATTGACTGAAAAATATTTTTTTAAAAATTAACAAAATCTTACACCACCAATTTATGCTGCTGGACTGACAAGTGCTCAAAATGGCTTCTTCTCTGTGAAGGATGCTAGACTGCTACTGCTCTTTAGTGGTAGATATTTGAGATAATAGCAATGTGTGAGGGAATGATGGTCTAACATGAGGAAACATATAATTGATTGAGTAGACTAAGTAATAATAGTAAAAGATAATATTTTTATTATTTTTTGTAATTTTTAAATAAGAACTTTATTTTGCTTAGGATATTTTTAATTATTTTTATTTCTGGATGGAAAGAAATCGGCAATAAAATACGGTAGTACAGGTCGGGGAAAGGTAAGGGAATGATGTTTGCATGATATATATTACATTTTTAAATACTAAATTTATTTATTTTTCAATTTTTCTTTCTGTCCCTAATAAACAATGTTTAGATCTTCTAATAAAAATATAAATAAAAATGTAATGAAATTAGGAGCATTTATATGGCTGGGAAACACTTTTTGCACTATTGTAGAGAATAACCCACATAACAGAAGACAAAAACTTTTGGCTGAATCCCAATACAGCCGAGACACTTGGCATCGTTCAATTTGGCGAGGCGATAAATGGATCTTTGTTGTTAACAGTTCATTTCGTAAATTCTTTCCACGCCTACAGTTGTGTGATCTTGAATTTGGATTGGTTGAATGGGATTAGTTGATTTCTTGTGTATTGGATGGCTACGCCTACGTTTGACAACTCAACTCCGCATGTTTTGTAATTTTTGTAGAACGAGCTGTGGAAGAAAGACATTTTGTCTCGCGTTTTGTAATTGTAAAATTAAATGACGGTAAGGTAAGAGTATGTTATTGTTAATATTTTCTGCTGTTTTTAGTTGTAAAATTTGAAAGTTAAAGTACCTGTGTAATTTAGTTTGAAATTGTGAGTATTTGTTCATTTTTTTTACTGGAAAGTTAAATGAAGTTTATCGACGACTAGAAATGTATGAAATTATGGCAATTCAACATTTTATAGAGTTGGTTTTCAAGAAAGAAGATGTTTGTTAAGGTATGTTAATAATTTTATGTATTTTTTATTATAGTGCTTTATATTAGCCGTTTATTGTATATTTCTCATGTATGCTGACCTTACGAGTTTCGTACATTTTGATATTGCTACGCATTGAGAATTGCTGAATTTTGATATTGCTATGCAGAGAGAATTGTTGAATTTTGAGATTGCTAGATAGCGAGAACTGCTGAATTTTGAGATTGCTACACACCGAGAACTGCTGGTGACAGTGATTTTTTTTTCGGTTAATGAACGCGAAGCATCCATACATGTTCCCTGATTGCCGCTTTAACGAGTTTCCTGCGTTTTTCAGATTGCTGCAGAACTAGGTTGCTGTATTCAGTGATATATATTATTTTTTTTTATGAACGCGAAGCGTTCATACTTCTTTAAATTAGAAATGAATTGTTCAATGTTTACTATAATATAGGCACGTACTTACAATACTAAATGACCCCATGATTTTTTCTGAAAGTTGTTGAGAAATGAAAATTTTAATCATTATATCGTTACTCTGATTTGGAACGGTACTTTAAAAATTTCACATTTTCAATAAACTTATGTTGAAATCGTTTGTTTTATTTTGAATCTCATAAAAATCAGCTTTCCTGTCTTTTCTAATACGTCGTTATTTGTAAATGTTGTATTTCCCATGATTCCAGGGTGATGACGTCAGGGGCGTCGCCATGGGGGGGGGCTTCCCCCCCCCCCCCTAATATATGTGAAGTTGGGAAATTCGAGCTTAGAGTTGGGGAATTCTAGATTTTTGAGACATTTTCTTTTTTAAAAGTAATAGTAAAAAAATTACGAAATTTTTATTGTTTTGGTGATTATTTTGAGTACTGCAACAGCAAACAAGTTAAATTATCAAAATAACTATAAAAAGAAATCAGCCACACTCAATCTATCATTGTATTTTTCAGTTCTACAAAAATATTGTACATCTACCAGACCTAAATTCCTCTACTCCTGTCCATCAATAACTGACTAACCAGTTCCTTTATTTCCTCCAAAACTTTGTTCCTTTCTCAAAAATTTCACCCCACCTCCCCTTCTCCTCCCAAAAGAGAATCCAGCTATTTTAATCCAAAGGGATTGCAGCTTTTTTCGAAAATGGGAGATCACTTGTAGCACAACAGAAAGGAATGTAGTAACCTACTTGAAACACAGCTATGGGCAAGAAGATTTGATGAGTTTTCACAACTTTTTTGACTAATTTTGCAATTTTTGGACAATATTTTACTCATTCTCGTGATTTTTTTGCCGCAAAAATTAGTTAACCCTTCGCTGTCAAGTAAAAAGCATTATATGAGCAAATGCGGATATAAGAAGTTGTTAGTTTAGATAAATTTGTCACATTTTACTTTTATTTGTGTGCGGAAATATATATCAGTCCTGTTCGTTTATATTTATATGTGTTTATAAAATTTTAAACCAAAAGTCCAGTCTTCTGTGTTTAAAGCTGTTCTAAAAAGTTACTATAAATCTCAGGACGAAGAAACCCTTCATAATAGGAAAAGAGTTTTCGTGCAAGATTTTGGAGCATCTAAAAATCCATTCGAGGATGAAAAAGGTAAAAATTGGACGATTTTAATTTGGAACAGAAATATGACGATGGAAGCAATCCATCAACTGAAGAAAAAATCGACATGCACTGTAACACTGACACGTTGCACTTGAATAAATTTTTGAAGAAATAAAGATTTCCTTACAGATAAGCTCACAAACAATTATGAATATTAGGATGTAACTGGAGAAGTTGAATTCCGAAAGCACCATAGGAAAACGGTTTCACCAAAGGCAATAGATAAAAATAATAGCACATCAATGGACATTGATACACATAAGTTTTACAGTAAAGAATTATAAGAAATACAAGAAAATTTCGGTAATTTAGTAATTGGCTTAAATGACAATGTTCCCTATATCAAGAGAATATTGCAGCAATGCATTCCATATTTAAATTACAATTGTGCAGGGGAAAAGTTAATAATGTTTCCACCTTGATATGAGAAACCGGATGTACATGACTTGCAGAGTCAAATAGAAATAAACCAAATCCCAACTCACTTAACAAACCTTTTACTCATGCCATGAAATTCAAAGGCTATTTGGGTCACGCCGTCAAACTATATACTCGTACCTTAACATTCACAGCAGCAGTGGCCCGGAGCCGAACAATTTTTGATGCTCCAGCTCCGCTCCTAGAGAAAATACCGTGGCTCCAGCTCGGCTCCGACTTCGCGCTTTTAAGTTGCAGATTTTAATTTACACGTTTAATTTTTTGCTCACAAATACTTTCTATCTTCATTAAAGATCTGACAAAATGCATTTTTCTTCTCATCAAACTTGAAATGCTTGTTCAGAAAATATGACATCTTTTAGCTTTTGCTTTTAAAATAGAAAGTTTGGTAGAATTTTAAACACAAAAATCTTAAATTTCTTCTACACTTTTCGAACAGCCAAAATTGTACGACTACACATGTAAACAACAGGCGGCCATATTTGTTTTCAAATAGTGTTGTCACTTAGTTCAAGTAGAAAGTAGAAGTAAAGTAGTGTTGCCATTTTTTGAGAAGTTTTCCTTCCCTAATAATAATAATAATAAAAACCTAAAAAATGAAATAATTAAAATAATGAATAATGATGTAATTAAAATGTTTTAAGCCTAGAAATTTAAAAGACTGAAAAAAAAAAAAAGATTTAAAAAAATATTAAAAACTAAAGGAGCCCTGGAGCTGGGGAAAATTTAGAGCTCCAGCTCCAGGAAAAACACAGCTCCGGAGCGCTCCGGCTCCGGGCTCCAGCTCCCTGCACAGCAGCTTATCTTTATGGCGTTGCATCTAATGAAAGAATCTTTAGTCAAATAAAAATTTAAAAAATATATATTGCAAGCTACAATGAGGGATGACAGACTTGACAGTCTAATGCTTTAAAAATATGACAGTGAAATAGGGAATTTTATTAAACTAAGCCATGTTATTAACAGGTGGGCTTCTTTGAAGACCACAATAATTAATATTAAGTGAAAACTAGTCGGATGTGCCAATCCCAAAATTTTCTTCTACTCCATATAATGTTAATGCCTCAAAATTTGCAATCACAGTGCCAAAATTAAATGACATTTTTTTGCTTATAATAACAAACTCTAAAGGTATAGATTTGTTGAATTGTGTGCATTTAAAAAGGAGATATAAGCATAGCATTTTTCAAACAAATCATTAAATTTTGGCACCCAGCCTCTTAGATGTATGCAACCAAAATTCCTTATTCAAAGTGCACAAAAGCGATAGCTTTGGACAGTATAGACCCAAGCCTAATAAGGATCTATTTATGTGGAAGTGCTACTTATGTGGGATATGAAGTTTGACTAAATTCCGTGCATTAGTTTTTGAGATACAGCTATCGCAAAACAGGGTTGGGTTTTTGACGTCAAAATCTGGTTTTTGACATGACAAGCGTCAAAAAGTGGTTTAAACTGTCATAAACTGGTTTAAACTGTCGAAAACTGGTTTAAACCGTCGAAAACTGCCAAATACATGTAACACGCTAAAACATTTTAACAAGAGATAAACATTAAATAAGCCAATGATTTATGTGATCTCTTAGTGAAATTTAATAATTTAAAAAATATATTATTTGCAATAAAATATTTTTTTTTTGGGGGGGGGGGGGGGGGGGATTTTTCAATCAGAAGAAAATAATTTTGTACAATTAAATAATCCGGATCAATTTTACCCCGCAGCATGCTGCAGCACACCACGCGTTTAGCACATTTATTTACACCCAAAAGATTTTTGAGTTTAGAGTGTATGAAGCGTTAGAAAATAGTCTGTCTCTTAATTGATGCTGAGCTAGTAGGACTTTATAGCAAAAGCATTGCTAGATGAGTAAGTTTTGAAGCAGGCTCAAAAAGCTGTTGCATTTAGTGATACCTTTCCACCAAACAATGGAGTCCTCCCTATAGCACTGAAATAAGAAGGCTGGAAAGGGGATTCTTCAGCTTCATACACAATCAGTATGGGTAAGCATCCATAAACTCTCTCCGTAGCTCAAGCATCAGCTGAATCAACTGATACAGCAGTCAACCCATGCCCCTGATGGTTGGGATGCAAAGTATAAGCCAAACGATGGTATGGTTTAATGATTTGATCCCTTCTATTATGCACTTTTTCAATATGGGCTTACAGGAATTTTCTTTTAGATGACCGAGCCAATTTTGTTCAGTTTTAAAATCGAAAACATTTTTATATATATTGAAAGAAAGCATGTTTTAAAAAGATTGAATTTAAGCTTTTTTTTTTTAAATTACTTCTCTTATTTTGTAAATGTTTAAAATTAATAATCCAATTTCAATTTTGAATGGAATGGTTATTGCCTAGACTAGAATAACATTGATGCACATTATCTTGTTATATATACAAAAAAATCTACACTTTTCTAAGTTTTTTTTCCCCATAAAAAAGCTAGCTAATGCTTTAAGCTCTCAAAAGTAAGCGAAATTAAAACGATTTTAAGTAAGAGAAAAAATGTAAAGCTCAGGTAACCTTAATGTCTACTTTTTAGAAACACACAATTTTACAAAAAGAAAAATTAAATAAAAATTTTACCCTGTTAAAAAGTTGTACTTAACAATAATACTTTACTATGTACTAATTACTGATATACAGTAAGAGTGAATTTAAAATATTACATGTAATGTTGTCATGTGTGACATTTAATTTGAATTTTTACAGATCAATTTAGTATTTGAGGTTTTTGACATGACGGTTCATAAACTGATACATGTCTAAAACCTGCCAACCCTGTAATTATTACTAATACTATATACTAATTATACAATTACAGTAATAGTGAATTTTAAATATTACATCTAATGTGTTACATTTAATGTGAAATTTTACAAATCACTGTAAGTATTTGAGGTTTTTGACGAGGTTTTTGACAAGGGGTTTTTGACATGACGGTTTAAACCGCAGTTTAAACTGTCAAAAACTGACATGTGTCAAAAACCTGCCAACCCTGTCGCAAAATCGTGAAAAATGCTGCATAGCAGCGCCACCTGCTATATGATATACATAAAAAGCTAATCTGCATCAAATTATGTCAAAGTTTAACATAATATGACGTTTGATCAAATTCCATGCAATAGTTTTTGAGATATAATTATCGCAAAAATCATGTAAATCGTGAAAAATGCCGCATAGCAGTGCCACCTGTTGGACGATTTACACCAAAAACAAATCAGCACCAATTTTTATCAAGGTACAGTCAAACCTCGTTAACACGAACTGTTTCCGATTGCCTCGTCCAGTTGTATGTAATGTAGTTAAGTTCCGATAACACGAACTACTTTTAATACGAACAAAAAAAGTTTCCCCTTGAGTGTTCGCGTTAACGAGGTTCGACTGTATAAGTGAATCGCTAAAGTTTTATTAAATTTCGTGCATTAGTTCTTGTGTTAGAGCGCCCACAAAATCTGTATCACATATAGACAGACAGATATTTTCTAAAAACAATCGAATCGTGTTCAGGACTTACTAAAACGTATAAATCAGTCTAAAACCGGAAGCCGGATTTCTTTCACGAATCCAATACTTTCCTTCTTGTAAAGATAGAAGAAAGTAAAAAGCGTATTTATTTTTTTAGTAAACAAACCCATAATTAGAATTTTTATGTTTTCAGTTTCAGAATTTTTCTTTGGAAAGGAATTTTTTATGCAAAAGTATCATTATAATTATTACACACATTGTGCATATCATTTTAGTCGAAAATTGGAGGAATTTGTTTCAAGTTGGGAAATTTTCGAATTCTCCCCCCCCCCCCCCCCCCCCCCCAAAAAAAAAAAAAAATATCTGTGGCTACGCCCCTGGATGACGTAGTAAAAAACAGTCTGGAAGCATTCAGGAAAGTGGACCAATCACGTTAGTTTACAGGTTGCCGCATTTTAGATTGGCGTATGTGGGGTATTTGGCGCTTGTCAGAAAAGTCGCCAAATGGGGTGTCTCGGCTGTTTTGGGAATCTGCCAAACTTTTATTAAATGAACCAATAGTTATAATTTTTCTGTTTTTAGTTTCAGTATTTTTCTTTGGTAAGAATTTTACGTGGTATAAGTATCATTATTATTAAACACATATTGCACATAATCATTTTTTGTTGAAAGCAATTTGTTTCAAGTTGGGAAATTTTTTAATTCTCTCTTAGGGAATTTTCTCGCATAAAGAACAACATTTTGAATTTAGATTACAATATATTAAGTATATGCTGCTGCATCAAAGAATTCTTTTGCGGTATTTTTAACAAATAATATTTTTAATAACTCACACTCCATAGACTGATATGCTAAACACCACCAGCAGAGCAGACGAATTTTAGCCTCAACCTCAGGTCGCGTGCATAAGGTCCAGTCTTGCTACAGTGACAGTTTCATTTGGCTACTTTGTTTGTTACAAATATATTTTGATTAAATTCAGTTTTTTTTTTTTGTGTGCGTTTTAAATATCAAACTTCTATATAATTTATATAGGTATAGTATAGTATATATATTTAACCATGGGAAAAGCAGAAGGAAGTGGAAGAAAACAATCTGTTGAGTGGACTATGGTAAATAAGACAACAAACATATACAAAGTGACTTGTAAAAACTGTGATAGTATAATAAGTGCAAAAATTGAAAGAATCTGTTCTCTATAGGTGAAAACTGGGAAACTGAGTTAGTAGCCAGTGGCCGGTAGACTCAGTTTCATTAGTGGCCACTATAATGTTTGAAACTTTCTTGGCATCTAGATAAAACTATAATCGTTGTATATATACATATTTTCTATAAATCAGAGTTTTATACCAGCCAACTATTCATGATAAGAATAGGGACACAGTTGAAATTCAAGAAAATTACTTTAAAACTACAAAATTGTTATCATATTAATTTTTTTAGAACATATTTTTGGATTATTTGTAAATGTTCATAAACACAATTATCAATCAGATTACTGTTACTTTCTTTAGATTTAATTACTAACTTTTTATGTAAATTCCAACAACTAGGTGTATACAAAAAAAAAAAACCAAACAAAACACAATAAAATGCTATTTCGATTTCAGTTAATAATTAAATGTGTTAACATACCATATACATTACATACAGTTGAAATCTAAGCTGGTGAGTGTATTCCGCAGGATTAAACAGTATCTCTTTCAGAAAAATAATCTAACTGATCAAACACATTGAAGATATTGTAATGTCCTAACCCTTTAGGGTCCATTTTTTTTTTTCAATTTTGAGAACAAAATTACTTTTATTTTAATAATCTTAATCATAGCTATCCAAATAGATTTACTGATATGATAATAGGTTAAGAGTTTTTGGAGACGTTTGGAAAATCTCATATTACAAGAGGGTTTAACAGATATTACAACTTTATAATGTTTTTTATGTTTTACCACACGATTCGTTCAGAAAAGTAACCTATATTTTAAATTTAAAGAGTGAATATATGTATAAAATAAATTACTAAATGTCCAAACATAAATGAACTCATAATAAGAAAAGCATAGCCATATATTAACATTACTGTGTGTAGATAGTAAGAAAAGTCATTTTTAAGACAAAATAATACTTGATGAAAAGATATGCACTATTAGTAGTAAACCAGACCCGAAAGGGTTAAAATCCACTTGCATTTGCATCCAGTGAAAAAAAAAAGGAATAAATTATTTGAAATACATCTGGAATCAAAGCTGATGAATATATTTTGCATAAAACTATATTTCTTGAAAAAATAATCCAACTGAAGAGCGAGCATGGCGAAAAACTGAAATATTGAAAATACAGCTAAATCGCTGCAATCTGCTTGCATCCGGTAGGATAAAGAATTTTAATCAGTTTGCTAATTAGATGTAATCAAAGTAGAGATGCATATTTCCATGAAAAAAGTTGTATTTCAGTTGGTGATCGATAAGATTTTTTTTATCGTCACTTGGCGAGTGGCGACCATAGTTGCGATCGATGGCCGATATTTTAATCGCCACTTTTACAATTTTAATCGCCACGTGGCGAGTGGCGACCGCTAATTTACACCTATACTGTTCTCATATGAGTAAGTGCAAGAAATTTGAAGCCAATTCCTCTCATCTGTGTAATAGTGATAATGATGAACTTTCATTAATTGCTGATACATTTATTTCAAGGAAAAGGAAATCTGAAGATAGCATTCTTGAGGCCACTGATTCTGATGGTCTAGATGATGATATTCTTCAGCCATCAAAACCAAAGCGCCAAAGATCAATGGGTGAGTATGCAATTAAAACATCAGATCATCAAAAGAAAATTCTTGATCAGAAAATATCAGAATTTTTTTATGCTAATAATATAGCTTTTAATGTGGCTGATAGTTATGCATTTAAAGAAATGATTAGTGCTTTGCGTCCGGGGTATGTTCCTCCTAACAGACAAAGGTTAGCTGGACAATTATTAGATGAGGCTAACAAGTCAATTGATTTGCTAATGGAAGATAAATTAACAAATGCCGTTATTACTTTAATATTGGATGGGTGGTCCAACATAAGTAATGATTCCATTATTGCAGTAAGTATTCATACTGGTAAAAGTACACATTTGTTGGATGCTATAGATTGTGGATCCGAAAAGAAAACTGCTAAATTTTGTGCAGAAATAGCTGAAAAGGTTATTAGTGAATTTATACAAAAGTATGATAAAAATATATTTGCTGTATGCTGCGATAATGAAAATAAAATGAAGAAATTTTGAGATATAATAACTGAAAAACATCCGCATATCCTAGCCTTTGGTTGCTCGGCACATTATATGAACCTTGTTGCCAAAGAAATCACTCCTAAAAGTTTGATGAAATATGTAGTTGAAATTCAAAAATTTTTCAGGAACCACAATAGACCACATGGGTGGTTGATTGAGAAAAAAGGGCACAAACCACAACTGCCCAATGAAACAAGATGGAATTCTGAAGAAGCTTGCCTTTCATCGTTCATATTCAACAATCAGAAATATATAGAAATATCAATTGAACATAAAGATGATATAGATACAAATATTTTAACTTTTTTGGATAACAAAGGGTTATATCGAGAGTGTGTAAACCTTCAGGCACAGTTATCTGTTGTTGCTAAAGCACTTGATAAGTTGCAAACTGATAGTTGTACTCTTGGGGAAACAGTAGAAATTTGGCTTGATGTAATGGAAAGTAAAGAACTGTCTTCATATAAAGATTGCATAAAACATCGATTTGAAGAAGCTCTTACTCCATTTCAATGGCGGATCTAAGGGGGGGGCGAGGGGGCGATCGCCCCCCCCTTGGGCAAATAAAGGGTTTGAAAAACGGCATTATGCATCCTCACGAGAAATGACTTGGGGCGAAGCTCGAGCGCGGCGCGACCCGGGTCGCGCCAGTTTTAATCCATAAGACGTGTGCTGAGTCAGGTCTTCCCTCTTTTAGAGCCGGGCCGTGTCCTGATCTTAAATTTTTCTGCAGATTCGGGTCTGGCCAGACTTCTTTTTCTTCCAGATCGAGCTTGGCCTGGACTTCATTCTTCCTAGAGGTCTGCACTGGCCGAAATTTCAAAGTCGGGCCTCGGCCCGGAATAAAAGCTAAACGTTCAGTCCGTGTCAGTCCTTATGATAAGCGTTACTGGCCCGATCGCGACCTGTGCACTCCTCTAAATTCCGACTGTCTGTCCGTCTGTCTGTCCGTATGTGACACAAATTTTGTGGGCGATTTATCTCAAGAACTAATGCGCAGAATTTAATAAAAATTTATATTCAGGTAGTCCCTGATATAGATTGGTGCTGATTAGTTTTTGGTGTAAATCGCCCAGCAGGTGGCGCTGCTATGTAGCATTTTGCAGGATTTCCGCAAAAGCTCTATCTCAAGAACTAATGCACGGAATTTTATAAAACTTCAGATTCCGTTAGTCCTTGACATGAATGAATGCTGTTTACGTTTTGGTGTAAATCGCCCTACAGGTGGCGCTGCTATGCTGCATTTTGCAGGATTTACACTATTTTTGCAGTAGCTCTATCTCAAGAACCAATGCACACATTTTCATCAAACTTCGGATTTAGTTAGTCCTTTATATGGAATGATGCTGACTACGTGTTTGTGTAAATCGCCCAATAGGTGGCGCTGCTGTGCTGCATTTTGAGCTATTTCCTCAATAGCTCTATCTCAAGAACTAATGCACGAATTTTCATCAAACTTCAGATTTAAGTATAACTTGATTAATATTGCCACTGTTTATGTGTTGTTGCAAATCGCCCAACAGGTGGCGCTTCTATGCTGCATTTGTCATGATTTGCGCAATACCTCTATCTCAAGAACTAATGCACGAATTTTCCTCACACTTCATATTCAGTTAGACGTTGACATAAGTTGGTGATAATTAGGTTCTGGTGTAAATAACCCAATAGGTGGCGCTGCTATGCTGCATTTTGCTGGATTTACACGATTTCAGTGACAGTCATACCTCGAGAACTAATGCACGGAATTTCATATTTTTAGAATTCTTATGATGAACACAGATTGGCACTGAGATAGTGAATTTTGAAGTATTGACATGTATGAAATAGAAGAAAGTTTTGTGATGGCCACAACATACTAGTTCCTTGTAGAGCTTTAAAATTGTGATTTTCTTTTATCATCCGTTTCTTTCATTCTAAACTGATTTTTTAACTGGATTTTCATTTGAATGTAATTGTCTCATATTTTTAAGTAGTGTTTATGTACATAATTGCCTAAATAGTCCTTAATAATATCGTTTTTATGTATTCATGAATTTGGAACATAATCTGAAAATAAAATATGAGCATAAGTAAGTGTGGTGTGCTTTATGAATAGTTTTAAAGGCAAAATGCAGGCTGTGCTGGAGTCGATTTTTTAGCTTTTATACCGGGCCGGGCGATAATTTTTTTGTGCGGGTTGGACCTGGACTTGAACCAGAAAATTTCAGCCCGGGGAAACCTCTAACTGACATATCGAAGGCCGCTTTATTTTTTTTTAAATGCTTCTTTCATCCATCATCCCATAGCTAATGAACATACAGGGTGTCCCAAAATGCACTGGCTGATTTTAAAATTCAATAACTTGCAAATGGTGGCAGCTATTAAAACAAATACAGTGAAACTCGTTTAAGATACGAATCAAGGGACCGAGAGCATTTCGTATCTTAAGCGGGATCGTATCTTATCCGTATTTCATAGATTCTCGAGTAATAATAATGCATACAAAGCCAGTGCACATTGTTATTAACGTATTTTAGTCATTTATAACTCTCATTCTATCCATTTCTAACAATTTTTAGATATTCTAGAAAATTTGAGTTTAAGATTTTGAAATAAAGAATAACTTTATTTTTCTCCAAAATTTTATTGAGTCACCGTTCGTTCAATAACAAAATTAAAATGCCTTTATGCAGCACTCTCTGCCAAATTAAGAAAAGACAATAAAACGAAATTTTTGTTAATCTTTATAAAACAGAAACTAAAATACACTACATACTTAAAGAGGAAAAAAAAAATTCATAATTATTTTTAAAAAGACAAATTAAATGTATGGCAAGGAACAATAATTATTTGATACATTATCAAAATTAAAGTGCGTGAAGTAATTTTAGTTTGTTAAAAAAAGTCGTTTACCTTGGTTTGGTGCAACGTAGGGCGAGATTTCTGCCTTGTTGATGTGGCAGAAAAAAAACTTCGACGGGGAGACCTGCATCCATCGAAGAGGCGTACAGTTGAAGTATGCAGAACGAGCTCATTACAGATGCTAATGATGGTATGGCTGGTACATCCGTTTCTTCATCCGCGTCATCCTCGTCTTCTGCTTCTTCTGAAGGCCTAGGTTCATCGAAAATTTTGACGTCCGCCATTATATCCGCGATAGAACGGACTTCACTAGTTACAACCTGATCGTCAATTTTGACAAATGAGGCAGATCACACACTGAACAGACAAGCTACAAAATAGCTTAAGTCAAGACATTTCACCCTGTTAACAAAGAAGAAACCGGTTTGAACGCTGCAATTTGTCTCCTGTCTCACGCTTTTGTCTGCTTGTCTGTTCAGTGTGTGATCTGCCTTAGTCCTAATCTTTGCATTGTTATTGATGCTGCTCCTCTTCTGCGATGCCATCGTTTTGCAAAGTGCCGTCGACGTCAAAGGCTTTACAGAAGCAGTTCTCAATGGTGGTTTATCTTACATCTACCCAAGACGCACTCAGGAAATGCATGCGTCCAAAAGGTCAATAGGCTTACAGGTTAGGCAGGACAGATCCTTTTCGCGATGATCTATTTGGTGTAGATGACGTCGCGAATTTTGTATTTCCTTTTGGAAACATGAATTATGCCCTGATCCATGGGTTGAACCACGCTAGTCGCATTTGTTGGTAAAAAGACTACAGTAAACTCTGTCTAAGGCGGAATCGGTCGGGACTGAGAAATGTTTCCGTGGTAGACAATATTCCGGCTTATACAAAAGAGCGTGAATTAGTGGAATGAAGCATACGTCAATCGAAAAGCGTTTTATGTTTTCGATAAAAAGATTGGATCTTGAGTTATAATGAATTGCTCGAAGATGACGATCTTATTGATTGTCTTGACTCGAAAACCTGTTGAAAATTGAAATTCTGGAAGATCCCTTGTCTTTATAAATAAATGAGAAACGCTATTCAATTTCTTAGTACTGCTATAACACCTACAAATTTGAAGTTTACACAAAAAAAAAAAAAAAAAAAAAAAAAAAAAAATTATAATAACTTCGGGAATGAGGCAGAAAGCTAATCACTTTGAATTTGAGTACAACCTTAAAGCATAATATATTGTACTTTAGACAATACAAATTTTCATACATGTGCATTTTACTAGTAAACAGTTTCTGTTCTTTTCAATTAACTTTTTAACAGTATTACTGAATTTAATTTTTATGCTCGACATTGAATATTTGACGTATATATATCAGTTTTAAAGTTTCATAAACGCCTTTCATTTTTAAAATATCCTTTTTTCCGCCTTATGCAAAATTTTGGTTTCGGTGGGACCTTAAAACCCTTTCCGTTTTCGCGTTAGGCAGATTCCGGCTTATGCAGCAAGAATTAATGTTATTTTCTATGGGTTCGCCAGGACTTGAAAAATTTTCCGCGGTAGATAGATTTCCGGCTTACACAGAGTCCGCCTTACACAGAATTTACTGTAGTTCGATGTTTTATATGCCGAGGAAATCCTTAGGATGGGCGTGACAGTTGTCGGCGAAATACAATACTTTCCTGAACTCCTTTTTCAGTCGTTCATCGAACTTGAGGTTTCACTTAACGAATATATTACTTGACATCCATGGTTTGCCTTGACTTTCATAATCGCAGGGCAGATTTCTAGCATTTTTAAAGCAGTGGGGATTCCGCGGCTTGCCGATGACGAGAGGTTTTAATTTATCCGTACCGCTCATATTTGATCTAACGAGAACAGTGATACGTTCTTTGCTCAGTTTGACTCCAGAACATTTCTCACCCTTAAACGCCATTCTTTTATCAGGCATTAATTTTTAAAAAAAGGCCCATCTCGTCGACATTGTAAATATCGCCTCTTGGGTTCTTTTTCAATAGCGGCGCGAGCACCTTATTTTTCTAACAATTGACATCATCTATATTCACAGCTGTGGACTCTCCCCATACCTTCCTGTAAACTATACCGTAACTTTGTCTGAAGATGTCTAGCCAACCGTTACTAGGCGTGAAATCCACTCCAAGACGTGTAGCAATTTCGCAGGCCTTTTCCATAATCAACGATCCGTTACTTGTGATGTTCGTCGATCGGGTTTGGGTGAACCACTCAAATAAAATCTTCCCCAATTCTTCAAATTTGGTCACCCTAATTTTCTTTCTGCCAGAGATTCAAGCTGATGCCCTGTTTTCCAGTTTCTGTCTATTTTTTAATAGAGCTAGAAGTGTTGACTCGTGTATTCCCACAGATTTGGCAAAGACGAATGCTTATCACATTCTCGGCCTCGTATTTCCTTAAGACATCCAATTTTTCAGTCAAAGAAAGTGCTTTTCTCTTTACTTTAAGTTGCTCATCTATTATTTGCTCCTATTACTATTCTGCAGATAAACAAAAGACTAGATTTACGTAATATCCTTTCGATAGCGTTACTGGCACTGAGGTTTCGAAGGTACGGTATGGAGTTGCGCGTGTCACACGATTGTAACGTAAAAGAGAACTTCCCCGAACCTTCCGTAGGGACTCCGAACTACCGCTACTGCGTTCATACGAATGAAAAACAGAAGGGGGGGAGGGATGGCGGCAAGAGAAACTCGAGCGCAATTCAATTGCACGTATTCTGTCCTAAAAACACGGGATAAACGGATTACATGAGCATCATTTCGTATATTAAGCGGGTTTTTTGACATCAAGAGACAGATTTTCTTCGTATATTAAGCGGGATCGTATCTTATGCGTACGTATATTAAGCGGGTAATTTTACACAGGTTTAATAGGCATTTTTCAAGGGACCGAAGATAATTCGTATGTTAAGCGGGATCGTATCTTAAGCGGGCGTATCTTAAACGAGTTTCACTGTACTTGCAGGAGAGTTATGTAAGAAGTCAAGGAGCAGGGGTGATTATGTTCCGAATTTTCCAAAAATTTTACCCTCTCGCTGCGCATCCGGCGATTTTCACGGCCAAGGTAAAAGTAGCAAAATTTGCACAACCCGCGATTTCCGCAGCAAATCTTTTTTTTTTTATGATCTAATTCTATTAAAAAAAAAAAAAAAAGAAAAAAAAAAAAAAACTCTTTCACAAGGGTTTCGGGCATATTTTAACTCTAAAATATATGAAGATTTGAAATATGTAATAAAATAAATGCGCAATTTTTGAAGCTATTTTGCTTAAAAATACGCGACGAGAGGGTTAAGGCGTTCGGTTCAGAAAATTAGAAAAAAATCATCAATGCTTAAATTCGGACATAAAAATAGTCACGAATTTTGACAAATGGTCGTCATAAAAAATCTATTTCGTCAATCTAAAAATAACTTCAATTCCTCCAAAGGATCACGGAAAAAGCGCAAATTTTGTCAAAAGGACGACGAAAAAGAGTGAATTTGTTCAAAGAGACACCGAAAAAGCGCGAATTTGGTCAAAGGGCCGCTGAAAAAACGCGAAATTCTTCAAATGATCGAGAAAAAAGTGAGTTTCGTCAAAGGGCACCAGAAAAAACTTAAATTTCGTCAAAGGATCGCGGCAGAAAACGGGAATTTTGGCAAATGGCCACGAAAAACCACGAATTTCGTCAAAGGTTTGCGGAAAAATGCAATTTTTATCAAAGAATCGCGAAAGAAACGTGAATTTCCTCAAATGGTCGCGAAAGAAACGCAAATTTGGTCAAAGAGTCTCGAAAAAACTCAAATTTTGTCAAAGGATCGCGGATAAAACTCGAATTTCGTCAAAGGATTGCTGAAAAACGCGAGTTTTGTCAAAGAGTAGTGAAAACGCGCATTTTGTCAAAGAGTCGTGGAAGAAATGCAAATTTCACCAAAGAGTCGTCGAAAAAATACAGCGGTCTCTTTAGAAAACAGCACACACATATATATATATATATGTGTTTATTATTATAGATATCGTTTTTAATCTGAAATAATATACTGAACTAACTTTTGAAGAAACGGGTTAACACAAACACAGCTTGCGCAAGAATCTGCACTCAGCGACTCAGCCTGAAATCGACCCGAATCGAACACAGTTAACCCGACCTGCAACAAAAATAATTAGTGCCAGGATTGAATCCCCCCCCCCCCTCCCTCTACTGTAACCTTTCAGAAAATTTGCTTTGAATTTCAGATTTTTTTTTTTTTTTTTATACTAGGGGGCTCGGCCCCCTACGAGCTACGCTCGCCAACCCCCGTCCAGACACCGCAGACTCTAAATGCACGCTAATTTGATCGGCTTTAAAAAGATTTCGAAAGATTGAATTATAATTTAAAAAACAGTGGCGATCTCCCTCTCCCTATAAACGAATTTCTATTCATTTCTCTTTGATTGGGGAATTTTAACGCCAAATCCGCTGCGGTACTACTTGATTATCCTGTCGACCAATTTCGCCAAATTATATAAATCGCCAAATTATACAAATTGATATAATTTTTATTTTAAATAACGAAAGAACAAATAAATTCGTACAGCATTAATAAAAACACAAATAAAACGTCGAAATAAAAATAACTTGATGACGTATACTATACACGTGTAACAACATTTCAAAATAAGCTAATATAAAAGGAATTAAGTAAAGAAAGTCTTTGTCTCCTGGTATTTTTTAACAAAGCGAAAAGAAAGTTCTTTTAAATGAGACATTTTAAATTAATTCTCAAAATATCAAATAAATGTCTAGCGCAATTTCTAAATTTAAACTTTTTTGCAATATTATTTTGTGTTCATTTTATGTAATAACTATAATGTGACGTAAGTATGACGTAATTTCTCCTAAGACTTCTAACGCATGTTAATGAATTTATTATTTTACAATATCCTTTCTCTTTTAAAATTCACGTGTATACTTTTTATGACGTAATTTTTAATAAGTTCCTGCTTTTTATACGTAATTATTTAATTCTAATTTGAAAGTTTTTTTCCTGTTTATAATAGTCACGTGTAAATAAATTTTTAATTTGAAGCAAACATTATTGCTTGCGCTTTTTATACAGTTGGCAACAGTTTAAATTAGTACAATTTTCTGAAATCTGTAAAAAATATCTCTAGAAATGCTGAAAATTTGAATTTAAAATAGAAATAAAACCTGAAAAACTGAGTCAAAATAAAAAAATTAATGCAATCTGCACTCCGGCAAATTCTAACGCATAAAATTATCTGAAAATGATTACACTGCCATGTATAGTTTTTGCTGCTATAAAACTTTTTTAGTGGAACGATTTTGTCCAAATTTAGCATTAAATAACTCTTAAAATAATTCTTCGATTTGAAAACTGTCTGCATCAGCGTGTTTATCAAACATTTCTGTATAAAACCACCGATTTCCATATTTTTGTATGCATTATTTTTCTTAATATTAACGAAGAAAGGGCTCCGGTCACAAAAAAATCAAAACCGGCGGCGGCGGCGGCGGTGACAGCGGTAGTTACTTTTTTTTAGAATAGAGAGATTTATTGGGAATCACCCCTAATCAGGAGTTTTTTTACTGCGATTCTATATTTTAGTTTAAAATAGCAACGATAGAGGGCGCTCCAAGCAATAGACGCTAAATCTGTGCCCGGAGGAGGACGGCCAGAAATTGGGCCCCGATTTAACGACTATTGATTGCAGCGCCATCTATCGCTGCTATTGTAAAGTAAAATCAAGAATTGCAGCAAAAAATCTCCTGACATCTTACATAGCCTGCAAGATTTTTTTAAAATGGCTGTCATCATTTGCAAGTTATTGAATTTTAAAATCAGTCAGTCCATTTTGGGACACCCGGTATGTTTTTTGATAAGTTTAAAAGCATTCTTTACTGAATTACAACTGATCTTAGATATAAAGAGACAAGCAGTTTTATACCAAATTAGTACTTTTTACATAATCTTGAAGATTAAAAAGTATCCCTAAATAATTATTTGGACGTGTCCGTTATGGAGCTTTTACTGTATATTGTTTTTATCTTCAAAAATATTTAGACTTACTTTTCAAAAATCGGGTCAACCCGAATCCTTCTCGCAATAGTGAAAACCCAATCCGAAACTGACTCAAGCCCGAAATAATGTATGTCAATCTAACCCAAACCCAGCGCGCTAGGCGCAGCTAAAAAGGAGAAGTCAACCCGACCTGCAGCAGAAAACTAGAAGTCAACCGGGCCCAAACCCGACCCGCAGCAAAAAATAGAAGTCAACCGGACCCAAACGCGACCCACAGAAAAAGTAGCGACCCGCAACAAAAAAGTAGAAGTTTACCCGACCCGCAGCAAAAAGTAGAAGTCAACCGGACCCAAACCCGACCCACAGAAAAAAGTAGAAGTCAACCTGACCTGCAGCAGAAAACTAGAAGTCAACCGGGCCCAAACCCGACCCGCAGCAAAAAAGTAGAAGTTTACTCGACCCGCAGCAAAAAGTGGAAGTCAACCGGACCCAAACCCGACCCTCAGTGAAAAAAATTAGTCCCGACCCGCGCATCAGATTGGAGTCTCCAAATTTCTAAAATCGCCCCCCCCTTGAGGACCCTCCAGATCCGCCCTTGCTCCATTTCACTTTATTGCGAATATTACAGATCCTGCCTTACAAGGAAAAAGATTGACACAGCAGCAAGAAAATTTAACTGAATGTCTCTTTTGATGTCTCTTTCAAGATGTTCCAAATAAAAGATACTGATTATTATCCAGAATCTATGTTTTCTCAAAGTGTCATTGAAGCCAAAAAGTGGTGGAAATTGATGGGTTGTAAATCTGAAAAAAATAAGCTTCTAAACACAGATTTTTGCAAATTTTTAGAAGACCTCCACACTACTACATCTACATCAGCATCAATCGAAAGAATTTTTTCTACTTTTGGTCTGGTGTGGTCCAAACTCAGAAATAAACTTGGTTGCGAAAAAGCAAAAGGGTGATTCTATGCAAATAGGCCATTTTCAACATAGTGATGAAGAAAAAATAAATCATGTCAGAAGTTTCTAATTTTTTGTAACAAGACACTAGAAAAGCTCCTTATTGGGAAAAAAATAGCCGTCAGGCTTAGTATTAAGAAATTCTATATAATTTTTAGATTTTTATTGTCACAATGTGAGGAAATGACAATTTTGTGAAAAACAATTTCAAATAATATTTTTAAGAAAGCTTTTGTCCAGAAAGATTAAATCTACATTCTCTGCTATTAAGAGGCTCTAGAGGTTCTTTTTTTTAAAAAAAAAAACAAAGTCACATGTTGTCATAAATATCCTCTTTCATATGCCACTTAAACTTTCTTTTCTATTGCCTGTAAGTTCAACAGAATTTACTTTGACTGATTCGTCATCAATTTCCAATAGTTCTCCATTTTAATTTCATGCTCCAAAATTATCTAATCCAAATGATCTAAAGGTACTGTTAAATAAAATTTATCGAGTCCCCATTGTTTGTATGCATATTACCCTTGTTGCCAATCTCTTTTGAAATGTATTGCCTGAATTTCTTCAAGGAATATACAAAAAAAGTTTTCGCTGAAATCTATATGCAATAAGATATAGTTTTGTGCTTAAGTGCTTAAGATGACTTTATTTTCTTAATTGCTTCATATTAATAAACTACATTTCTGCTGTGTACCAGGAATATTTTCAACTGAATGCTAAATTCTTTCACAAGTTATTTTGATGAAATTTCTTCACGAGATTTTTTTTTTTGGTTTCCTTGCTGACTTTTTTTTTTACCTTTTGCATAATAAATAATATTTTATACATTGATTTGCCTAAAAATACGCATTCATTTTCATCAAAAGCTTTAAATTTTCAACAAAAATATCTTTTCTACAAGTTTTTAAAAATAATAGAACAATTCTCTCACATGAGGGAATGATAAAACGGACATTATTAGTTTTTAAAATTTGTACTCATAAAGTAAATTTAAAAAACAATACATGTACTCAAATTATCCCTTCAGAGAAAACTAAACCACCCATTAATACATTTTTAGAAAATAAATTATTTTTGCCGAAACGTCAGTGAAGGCTTACTGTGGAGACACGAAAAGTTTTGGTTTCCGTTAGTCTGTCTGTCTGTTCCACGATAACTGCCGTAAAAAGCATCCGATTATCTTAAAATTAAGGATGCATGTTGGTGAAATCCCCGGATTTAGCTGTATAGTTTTTGGTTAAATTTGGCTCATTCGTTCGGAATATATAGAACATTTTATTTTGCGACTTAATGCCTTCCTATAGCAATTCAGACGATTTTTCAATTTTTATTTGGTGAAAAGAAATGGCTCATATGATTAAAGGATTTAAATGCTAAATTAAGGATGATGAAATTTCCTAATTAGAACCATACATTATTCATAGTAGTTTGAAATTTTGTGTATACATTTGTCAGAGTTTTTAAATTCGGTGTATAACTCTTATGGAGGGATTTTACATATGTGTTTCAATAATATAAAATATTTTTTTTAATATAAATTTTCTTTTTAAGCACATATTTAATTGTTTTTATTATCTTTTAACTGTTACCTAGCAGCGAACTACACCTAAAAATATCGTAAATGTGAAAGTATGTGTAATTGTTTGAAGTTAAATCAAAGTCAAAAGGGACGAATTAATGCCTTTGTGTCTTTACATATAGATGGAATTTACCACAGAAATAAAGAAAGACTATGTTCTATTTATTTTGTTCAAATATTTTTCTTTTAAATTAAAAAGTTCATTATTTTCATAAGGAATAAATCGACATTTTGCTATGAAATTTAACAATCATTTTTCTTCTTTTTTTTTTTTTTTTTTTTTTTTTTTTGCCGTTGCCACGAAAATTCAATCCCGGAATAAAAATTTATCCAAAACAGTTAATTTTGATTTGAAAGATTTTTATGTGCAAGAGGAAAATGAAATAAAAAATAGACATGAATGCGC
Source organism: Maratus speciosus (assembly GCA_963932465.1). Lineage (NCBI taxonomy): Eukaryota > Metazoa > Arthropoda > Arachnida > Araneae > Salticidae > Maratus > Maratus speciosus. The sequence goes on from OZ010797.1 coordinate 324,133,584, forward strand.
CTTCATATTAAAGTGAAAATACAAAAAGGAGGTGAATTTGATCTCATATATCAAAAATAATACGAATACGCTTTGAGGTTGAAATAAAAGGGGCTTGTGTTATGATATTAATTCTTATTATTAAAAAAAAAAATGTTACTAATATCTCATGGTTTATCGTCTGCACACAGCTAACAGAAATGTTAATTCTTAATCGAAAATTCCAATGAGGAAAAAACAACTTTTGAAGAGCAAATATATAGTAAATATCAAAATTATGCCCCGCAAAATTATCGCTGTCGAAAATGACGTCATTGTATCGGGAAATAAATATTTTCATCCTTAAAAACCAAGCATTAACTAGATTGCCTGAAAAAATGTTTTTTTGACTGGTGTTACTTCTTAATGCCGCCTCATTTCAGAAAATATGAATGAAAATTATTTTATTTTTAAAGGAAATTACATTTTCATTCATAAAACCTAAACGTTTAATATAATTGCGTCAATGTAAATCATTTTCTGTGTTACCAGAACTGAAAAATAAGGCTCGGAAGTGTAAAAAGAAATCTAAGATTTGCGCTAACCATTAGCGCAATCAATAAAAAGTTACGTATGTAAATTAATAAGACCACGGGGTGTTCAGGGAAGCGGAGCCTCCCTGAAGAAATTTACTTTATTATTTAAAAAATATACCAGAATTAACAGTTCATGAAACTTTCGAAATATCCTTCCATAACGTTTTTAATTTAATGCTTCTAATGTCTGAAAACTTCGTATTTTTTATTCTTATAAATAATTGCCGAAACGTCAGTGAAGGCTTACTGTGGAGACACGAAAAGTTTTGATTTCCGTTTGTCTGTCTGTCTGTCTGTCTGTCTGTTCCGCGATAACTGCCGCAAAAAGCACCCGATCAGCTTGAAATTAATTGGGCATATTCGTGAGATACCCGGACGTAGCTGTATAGTTTTTGGTTAAATTTGGTTCATTCGTTCGGAAAATATGGAAGATTTTATTTTTCTTTATAATGCTTTTCTACGGCAAGTCAGACGATTTTCAAAATTTCCATTTGTTGAAAGAAAATGGCACGTTTGATTAATGGATTTAAATGTCAAATTATGGATACTAAAATTCCAAATAAGGGTTTTAAATTATTCCTATTATATTGAAGTTTTATCAATATATCTATCAGATTTTTTTATTTACGTGTATAATGTTTTGAGGACATTTATACATGTATTCCAATAATATAAAGAATTTTTAAATTAATTTTCTTGTTTTACATGATACATATTTCTTTTTTTTTTTCCTTTTCTTCGTTGCCTAGCGACTGTTATTCGTAGCCTATCATTGCGTCAAATATGAATGAAGTTAGTAAATTACGTTAATTTTGTTGCAGGTACAATTAAAAGGCTATCACAAAAAATATTTTATCGCGCCAAATCGATGCAATTTATGCAATTAACAGTGGGCACGATAATGAATTATTTTCCAGTAGATTTATAGATCTCCAGATATGCATATTTTGGGGGGCTTTTAATATGTTATTGCTATCGCATGGATTAGGATGTTTAAACTAATGTTTAACCATGCTATAAGTGAAAAAAAAGTACAGTTAAAGGCATGTAAATCCTTTTTAACACTTTCCAACATGGATGAAAAGTATTTATGACTTCAGTTTTTCTATCTGTCGCCTGCCGTGTTTCTCAACGTGCTCTAACTCGCGTAAATATAGTCGGGATTACATGTAATTGATATACGTTATTGAAGTTTGCCAAAGTATGTTTGGTATTAAAAATGAAGAGTGTAGCATTCATAGCTTAATTACAGGGGCACTCAAAACTATTCCGTTAAATTATAGTCTTTGGGAAAAATCGTCTGCGGTGTATTTTAATAATGTTACACAATTTTAAACGTAATGAAATTTATATACTTTATTAAGGTGCACTAGAACCTGGTTACTATAAAATATGTTATGTGTAGCACTTACAGCATGCGTACAAGGAACTCAAAAGTATTCATAATATTACAATCTTCGAAGAAAATCCTTTTGTGGCGTTTTTTAATGATGTTACTCTGTTACAAAATAATAAAATTGATATGTATTTTTGAAACATTTTTGTAGTAAATGGGGTGCAAAGCATATGTTTTTTTCAGTGTCACACAAAAGTGGTCGATTAAAATGTGGTCTACGGGGGAAAAAAACTCTTCACAGCTTATTTTAACACATTAGCGACGGGAAACGAGAATTCTCGTTTTTATTCAGAATACATCATTGGCTAAGGGAGTGACTTCTACCTTACAGAAAAGACATTTATATTGTGTTGTCCACATTTTTTATAGATTGTAAGACATTCTATATTACATCCGTACATTGAAAGATATTTACTGCTGCATAAACATGAAAAACATATCTCAGAAACCAATTTCCGAGACACTTTCAGAAGAGGGAGGAGCTTCTACTGTTTTTAAACCCAGATTTAATTAAATTGCCTGTCGTCAGTGTGTTAATTTGTGTTGCACTAATTCAAACATTATGAAATTAAATTACATTACTGTGGTTGACTACAAGAAGCTTGAATATGATTTGTATCGTATTTATCGTTCATTTATAGGGTCACATAAAAAATTTCGGATACAGTTCTCGTCTATTAGGGTTGATTGCTGAAGAGCATTTTCGATTATGGTGTGCGTTTTAACGTTAAGTAAATTTGTGCCTAATAAGTAGTGCTTAAATATTGTATAGACCATGTACAGGGAAACACAAATGAATTTGTAAGTATAAATGAAAATGAGCGCGAATTGCTTCAGTGTGTTTTTTTTTTAATTTGAGTTATGTATTTCCCAGCCCAATGGCATTTAGTATACTAACAAATGTTTGCAGAATTTAAATAGAACCATATACAGGACTCCGCAGAAACTGGATATAATGTGCACATTATGCATACTAATCCCCGAAAATGTGATATGAACAGTTTTAAGAGGGTTTTTTGTCTGCATTAAATTTAAATGTTATAGACGACGCGTAAAAATCTTCACGTAATATACAGGGCTGTAGAAAAGAATTCATGTACGTTTCCGTCTATTGGTAGAATTTACTAAAGGACATTAACACAATTAATTGATAATTACAAATGTAAATTAAATTACACTACGAAGGGGTTCAGGGGGGCAGAGCCCCCCTGAAGAAATCTACTTTATTATCTAAAAATTACCAGAATAAGTAGCTCATGAGATTTTCAGAATACCATTACATAACAAGGGGTTTAATTTAACGCTTCTAATGTCAGAAACCTTCGAAATATTTTTTCGTTTTATAAATGTTTATGTAATTTCAAAACTTTAAATTTCGTTTTTTGTAGAAAGATTAATATTACTCAAAGGGTGCTAAACACAATGAATTGTAGAGCTGACGTTGAGGCTCCTGATCTGCAGATTTACTAGTTATAAACATAAATGAGGGAATGATAACATCATCTTAACATTTGCCCAATCTGTCTATTAAATTATTCCTTACACACTGAACTATTTACCCAGGATGGCTAAAAATTGTTTTATGGACAGGTAAGACCCATGTGCTGAGCACATGTGCAATGTTTCAGTCTACAGTAGTATCACCTATCTCAAATATCCAGCATTATTAATGAGGGAGGGAATGTTCGAAAATATGAGTTGCAAACTTTTTTGCCAAATAAAAATTGCATGTGCAGACCAAAAAAATAATGTAATACAAAGAAATAATACTTTATGTGTTCATATTAAAATACAGAAGTCAGAATTTTTTTTTTTTAAATAATTCAGTAAGAAATGGTATTTTTTATATTTTTGGGTGGTAGTAGTTGCATGTGAGGGAATGATATTTAATAGGTTTAAAAATTTATTTTAAATATATGTTTTAATTAATAGTTAAATTTCATGAGCTAATATGATAAAACCATGTCTAAACTACATGTTAAAAAAAAATGCATTAGGTTTTTCTGTTGAAAAAATTTAAATATCCTCCAGTTTCATCATTATGGCCTATTTGCGTAGAATCACCCAAAAAAATTAGTAAAAGTGTATAAATATTTAAAGTCAAAAGGTGTTGAGACAGAATGGTGATTGAGATAAATCAGTGATGCCGCTGTACTTGAAAAAACCTGGGTCCTCGGGACCCAGGATTTCCAAAAATCTGGGTCCCTTTTTTACAAAAGCGGGTCCCCATCAATAATAATTTCTATTTTAAAGGAATAAATGAAACTTGTTTATTTGGAAAAGATAAATGAAATGCATTAATTATTGTTTTAATAATAATTAAATAATGAATTAAAACCAGTATTATTTGCACTCAAATAAGATATTTTTAAAAAATATTAAGAGAAATTTTCTTTACTTTTTTAAAAGTAAAAATGCAAAATACAATTTTAATTGTAAAATAATGTTTATTTGAGAGTAGAAGATACTAAGTTCCACTAACAAGTATCACTAATGTTCGCATTTCTTTTAAAAAGGGGCAAAGATAGGTTTATTTAAAAAGATATTTTTGCTGAAAAAAAGAATACTTATGTTAAGTAAAGGTGTACTTTTTGTTGAATGAATTGAATGGGTGCTTTCATTATACTTCCCATTGAATTATTTGTCAGCATTTGATCTGTGTTGGAATCAGATATTTTTCTTCGAAGGGAAATTTACATCTGAATCATTAATAAACATCAAATCCTAAATGTTCTGAAGGTGGGAGACATTTCAATGCAATAAGAAGAAGGGGGGTGGGGGGGGGGGGGAAATTTTCACCGGTCCACCTACTGAATACGTTATCAAAGTACACTGAAATCATTCTGTATTTTTAAGAATCTCATAAAAAAATTAAATCCCATTTTATGAATTTTCTACCTATAAGTTTAGTTTGCACATCTTTTTGGTGCTTTGACTAAATTCACGTTTTTTCCACGTTATCTTGACGAAATTCACATTTTTTCCGCTATCCTTTTGTCGAAATTCGCTATTTTTTCGCGAGCCTGTCACGAAAATCGTGTTTTTTCCGCGATACTTTGACAAAATTCGGCTTTATTTCGCTATTTTTTCGCGATCTTTTGACGAAACACTGTTTTGTCTCAGCCCTTTTACGGAAATAGCGTTTTTTTCGCGATATTTTGATGAAATTTGTGTTTTTTTCGCGATCCTTTGACGAAAATCGGCTTTTTTCCGCGATATTTTGATGAAATTTGCGCATTTTTCGCAATCCTTTGACAAAATTCGGCTTTTTTCCACGATTTTTTTACGAAATTCGACATTTTTTCGCGATCTTTTAACGAAATACGCTAATTTGTAGCGGCTCTTTTACGAAAATCGCGTTTTTTCGCTATATTTTGCTGAAATTTGCGCTTATTTCCGCGATATTTTGATGAAATTTGAGTTTATTTCCACTATCCTTTGACGAAATACACTATTTTTTCGCGGCCCTTTTACGAAAATCGCTGTTTTGCGCGATATTTTGATGAGATTTACGTTTTTTTCGCGATCCTTTGACAAAATTCGGCTTTTTCTCGAGATTTTTTGACGAAATTCGCTATTTTTTCGCAATCTTTTAACGAAATACGCTAATTTGTCGCGGCCCTTTTACGAAAATCGCGTTTTTTCGCAATATTTTGATGAAATTTGCGTTTATTTTCGTGATTTTTTGACGAAATTCACTATTTTTTCGCGGCCCTTTTACGAAAATCGCTGTTTTTGCGCGATATTTTGATGAGATTTGCGCTTTTTTCGCGATTCTTCGACGAAAATCTGCTTTTTTCCGTGATTTTTTGACGAAATTACGCGTCCCACTAGACGCGTAAGAGCTATTTTTTTGCGTCCCGTCTACGATTTTTCACGTAATTTACGCGCTGTAGCGCGTCCGCGGCATCCCTGTAAATGAAATTGTTTTTTATTGAATGAATGTGAATAAATTAAAGATTATTTGATCAGGTTGTGTTATTAAATTAAGTTGCTGTGGTAGTTTATATTTCATTAAGCTAAGCAAAGTTTTATACAATTGAAACTGGATATAACAAAATTCATTGTACTGGGAAAAAATATTTTTTGTAAAGTAAGTATTTTTTATTATTACTAACTAATAGAATAAACCAAGTAATTCTACATGTCTACATAATTAGGATTCTCAGCATATATGATATTTTGTTATGAGTTTCCATTGTATAACATAAAATGGATTATATATCAAAGTATTTTTTTAATCTAAAAAACTTTATGTTTGTGATAGTCACGACACATACTTACAGAAAATTAAGTAACAATTATTTCTTTTAAAAATTGTCATGGGTATAATTGGGACATTATTTTCCTTGTGGTATGGGGGTGATGGTGATAAACTTTATGAGTGGTGTACTGATATTAAGAAATATATTACAATATATATGTAATATAAATATATTATATGCAATTTAAAGTTGAAATTTTGGGTGCGATCGCAGTTTACTCTCCTTCTTGGCGCAATTTTCAAAAATCGCCAAATTGGCACATTTTCGCGTACTAACTCCCGGAGCGCTGCAACATCCGGGAGAGAGTACGCAAAATGATTATTTGTTTTCTCTTCTCGTATCTCGTATGTTTTGAAACAAGTACCTATCTAGACAAATGCTTAAAATGTGAAAATAGATATTAGATCAGTCATTTTTCTCTTATTTTAACCTGTATTTTTGAGTAAAAATAATACATAAAATTTCAAATTTTTTCGAAATACATTTAAAAAAAGATACATTTCATATTTTTAAAAATACATTTTATAAAATATACCTAAAAACAAAACTTTCACTTACCCAAATTATTAAAAAAGAGCGTTTGTTAACAGTAATGGGAGCAAAACAATGTTGTTGTTTTTTTTTATCAGAGGGGCCCTTTTTTTTTAATCAGGGGGGCTACCGCCCCCCTGAACCCCCCGTTTTTTTATTCATAATTTTACCTTGTGCTCTAGGATGTCATTCAAAAGCATCACTCAATATGTCACTTTTAGTCATTCATAGCTTGGAACAATCAACCTGTCTTTCGTACATAATTCAATCAATGCTCAAAAATACAGGTAAAAATAAAAGAAAAATAACTGATCGAATATTTATTCTCACCTATCAAGCATTTATCCAGATAAGTACTTGTTTCAAAATATACAAGATTGAGAAAACAAATAATAAAAACACGCGACTGCGACACAGAGTGACAACTCTTCAACGGAAAATCCACTGCAGCAATATCAACGTTTTTCCAAATAAATTCAAAATGTTCCTTGATTCTCCTCTTTGTCCAATAAGAAAGCCTTTTACAAAAAAAACAAGCTTCCAATTCGGTCCAATTAGAAAGCAGCTTAGAAAACAAGGAGTTTAACCATCAACTCTCTCAGGAGAAATCTTAGGGTTGCCATATTTTGTGACGTCAAGGAGCAGCCAGATTGTCACATTGGCGCAGTTATCGAAGGAGATTGGCGAAGGAGAGTATATTGCGAATTACCCAAATTTTGAAAAAACCCACCCGGGTTTTTTGGGTCGGGCAAAATCATAACAACCCTGAGATATTCCCAGCAGATCGGCATCCAATTTGAATGCTTAAGTGTGGCCTTTCTTCGTTAATATTAAAAAAACTGTTGCATACAAAAATATGAAAATTGATAGTATTATAGAGAAATGTTTGACAAACACGCTGATGCAGAGTTTTCAAATCGAAGAATTATTTTAAGAGATATTTAATGCCAAAGTTGGACAAAATCATTCCATTAAAAAAGTTTTATAGGAGCAAAAACTGTACATAGGAATTTAATCATTTTTAGATCATTTTATGCGTCAGAATTTCCCGGTGTGCAGACTGTATTTAGTTTTTTAATTTGACTAATTTTTTGAGGTTTTATTTCTATTTTAAATTCAAATTTTCAGCATTTTGAGAGATATTTTTTATTTATTTTAGAGAATTGTATTAATTTAAACTGTTGCCAACTGTATAAACATCGCAAACAATAATGTTTGCTTCAAATTAAAAATTTATTTTACATATGACTGAACACATGTGTTACATGAAACAGAAAATATAAAAAGCAGGAACTCATTGAAAATTACATCAAAAACTATATTTACATTTACACCTGAATTTTAAAAGAGAAAGAATATTGTAAAATAATAAATTCATTAACATGCGTTAGAAGTCTTAAATAGGAGAATTTACGTCACATTACACTTATTACATAAAATGAACAAAAAATAATATTGCAAAACAGTTTAAATTTAAAAATTGCGCGAGAGACATTTATTTGATATTTCAAGATGATCATAATATTTCATTTCTAACAAAAGTATTTTTACGTGTATGTTAAAAAGAGAAAGAAAAGTTTGGTGAAAATTACGTCAGATTATAATTATCAGATTCAAATTATAATTCTATCTTTCGAAATCTTTTTAAAGCCGATTAAATTAGCGTGCTGTTAGAGTCTGCAGTGACTGAACGGGAGTTGACGAGCATAGCTCGTAGGGGGCAGACCCCCCTAGTTATAAAAATTTAAAAGTAGAGATCAAATTAATTAATAATGCATGACAATAATGGGATACATTTTTCTCCATTTATTCAATGAAATTCACTTTATAAAAGTATGCTAATAATTTACATTGAAATAATAAAATAATGAAGTTTTATTTCATGTTTAGCCAGATTTAATAACCAAAAAACGATTAATACATAAATGTATTTTGTAAAAAGATCTTTATCACCACTGATATCCGCACAATCTTGAATTTTTCCAGAAATAAATTTATACTTAATTCATGATAAAGCATGAATTCAGTCATATTAACCTGAATTAGATATAAAAGTTTTGCAGATTTTAGAGTTGCAGATTAGAGGGAGTCTATTGTACTTAAATATTTTTACATACCTGAGTACAGTGCAGGCTTTAACTTAAATTTACTACTGTTACAGTCTTCATTCTTAGCTTCATGGCTTTCATTCAAAATATTTAAAATAGTACATACTCGAAGAATTAATCCACCAATTTCACCAATAGTTGTTGACAAATTAATAAGACTAGAAAAACAAGATATCAAATATATTGATACAAATGCATTTTGGCTGATCAACTGACTAAGATCAACACTGGAAAAGTTGTCATATTTGCCAGAAAATATTGGATAAGCTAAAATAAGGTAGCTAACAATACTTCCTATGTAACTGAAAACATTAACAGCAAAATTAAGAGGAAATTCTTTTAAGTACAGATTTTGCTGCACTCTCACAAGCGCAAAAAGCTTTGTATCAGCTCTAGACAACTCAGCAAAATTTGCATCTTGAAAAGCAATTGATTCTGCATTAGTCCGTACATGCATATGTTTGAATCTGAAGAAACCTTCACATTTCTCTTGAGATACAACTTTTTTAATAACTGGTTTCATAAGAAGTTTATTCAGAGTTGCAGAGAGCAAAAAAATCAAAAATGCAGAGAAAGGTCCAATCCAACCTGTCATATCATAGCATTTATATGAATAGTATGAAATTGTGAAAGGAGCAATTACAAATGGTTCTATAACTGTGCTAAATTTCTTGCAAAATTTTTCAACATCTTGAGTTATTCTTTGGTCAGGGTTATCCGCCAACGCATACCGGTAGTTATTAAGATAATAAAATTTATGTTTACAAAAATACAATAAATGAAGTTTATTTGTTAACACTTCTCTAGATGTCACATAGAAAATGTTTGTGATGTATTTTTTACAGGCTAATACAGAACAAATAGCTAAAATTAGAAGTATGGCCTTTAAAAGTTGCATCCAGAATGCATTCCAGCTTTTATCACCAAGAACCTTGTAAAAGCCACTTGGTAACATACCCACATTGTAAACAAGATATTGTTCTAACAAGGCCATCAAACAAATCAAAATCAGAAACGTAATATTGACTCTACGAGAAACAATAACTTTAATTAATTTGTACAAACACTTAAGAGTGTAGATTCCAAACCCATGTTTTTTCTCAGATTCATTAGAGTCCAAAAATCCAAATTTTGATTCGTTATCCATTGTAAAAAACACCGAACGAAAGTCCTCCCTAAAAATTTACATGAAAACTTTTCATACACCGAAAGTAATGAGTACTTTCATAAACTATTAATAATAAGCTTTACTACTTATGCAATGACTTTGGTTCTTAAGTAAACAACTTCTTAAAAACTTTCTCAGCAAATTTCAGAAACTTTTAATTCGATTAAAAACTTTAACAATAGAATTTTGTGAGAATCGATTATTTAATCGATCAAGGAATTCGATAGCGAATTTCGATTATTCTCATGGAAAAACCATGGAAGAAGAAATACATGGAAGGGAAACAAACCCCTTTCCCATTAGAAGCAGGGAGAGGACTCGATGCCACCGGATTTCTTTGAGGGTCCCTCATTTCCCAGAATTCCCTGAGAGAATGGCAATAGTTTGGCGCGCTTATCGCTTATTTGGCCCTTCTTACACTCGACATTTTGTTCTTTTTAACGTTTCATCCAGTGTTGCCAGATTGGGGATTTTGTCCCCATTTTGGGGAATTTTGAACCTCCAGGGGAATTTTTTGGGGACAAGTAGTTCTAGGGGAAATGTTTGGGGACTATCAACCTTTTTGGGGGAAAAATTGGGGAATTTTTTTTCACTATTTCACGTAAATTTTACTTTAAGTCGTCTCACAACACTGGATCTCTCTCAAATTCAATTTTTATTTGGAAAACGAAAATAAATACAGAAATCCGAGATATCAATCATTATTGTCGGGGTCGTGCTAATCGTTTACAGTTTAGACGTATCACTGGTGCATTACGACCTGCCTTGGACTATCCCCGCCTGAATTTTCAGATCACTAATTGCGGCAGATTTTTCTAGTCATCGTGAACAGACACACAAACACATATCCACATTTATTTTATTAGCATAGACTTGTACAACAGAAATAAAAGCAATTTATAACTTTCTTTGTTTAAGGCTGATTAATTTGTGCTTCATGGAATGACAGTAGAGATTTTTGCAAGACATGCAATTGCATACTACAATCACATTGCTACGTTTATAATTGAACATTGCTCAATAAATGCAGCAGCCCCCCCCCCCCCCATTTTTTCCTTATAAAAAACTTGAATGAAAACTCTGCGGTCTTAAACGGCATAAACCTTCAGATTACTAAATCTTCAGGACGTATGCGTAAAGTTCATTTGCAGTGCTTTTTAAAAGATTTAATTAAAGATGTGTAAAGCAGCTTTTTTTTTATATTATTATTGACAAAAGTACGGTGATTGATACAACGAAGAGGCTTTGCATTATGATTAGGTGCTTCAGTAGGTATGAAAAACATTGAAAACAATGTTTTATAGCTTAAGTAAGGTAGAAGTAGATGATACCACGAACATCTCAGATTCATTCAAACCCCTACTGATAAGAGATGATTTAAACCTTGAAAAAGTCATTGGTATAAGTGTAGATGCAGCTAACGTAATGGTAGGCCAGCATCATCGATTGGCAACAATTTAAAAAGCAAGTGTAAACGAACTTGTCGTTGTAAAATGTATCTTTATTCTCGTCGTAAAGTTGCGAATATGCATGCAAATTTCTGCAGACTTTAAATGTTTATTTTCGTAAATGGGGAATTTTTTGAAAAAAATGCTTGATTTGGGGAAAATTTTTGAGTTTAAAATAGTTAAAAAAATTTTATAGTGAAAAATTGAAAGTTGAAAATTTACTTTTTTGAGTAGAAATTGCGTTGGGGACTTTTTCGGAAAAAAGCACTGATTTGGGGAAATTTTCAGAATTTTTGGGGAAATTGACTTTCGACTATCTGGCAACACTGGTTTCATCACAGAGTTAAAAAGAACGTGATATTGTGTTTGTTTACAGCAGAATAGATTATTTGACGTGGCGGGAAACTAACGTTTGATAACTATCCTTTCAAAGCTATTTTAACAGCTATGTATCTTGAAATTAACTATATAGAATTAAGACATTTTAAAAATAATATTAATCGGCTGCTTTTATATTTCACTAGATATTTCCAACAGATCTAATTTATTTTAAATAACTCATCCAAAGTAAACTTTGGAGAATCAGTTTAAATTTGACATATATTTTTTAACTTTATTATTAAAAAGCAAATAATAAAATACAAAATACAGCAACTTATAAAAATAAACACAGACGTCTCCACCCCCCCCCCCCCCACCCAGTTTTAATAAAGTTTACCGGATTTATTAACGAAATTTTTAAATATATTCAGTTGTACATTGAACCCAAGTTATAAATAGGTCACCTTAAATTGTGCTTCTATAACATTTATGCGAAATAACTAGAAAAACAATTTCAAAGATGTAGTAAGTACTTTAATTTGAATGAATATTCTGTTACATGATTTGCATATATCTCCCTTAATTTTTTTTTTTTTTTTTTTTGGGGGGGGGGGGGGGAGGAAGGAAATTTATTCTTCACAAGTGGCTTCATAAAAAAGATATTGTTTCCGTTCTTTTTCAAAACTTCTAATAGTAGGCATAAAATTGGGAAATATTTAAAAAGGCAGAATTTTTTTTTCCATCTATACTAGGACGGGAAATCAGACACATTTTAAAAGTTATTTATACATTAAAATGAAATATAACTATATGTACCTTTAACCTTATGAAAACATCCTTTCATTTTTAAAGTCTAAAAAAACTTCAGTCTGGAAAGAGCTTTTAAATGAATCCATTTAGACAGGGCTCGAAATGGAAAAATCCACGAAACGGAACGCTATTTCATAATTATTGTCGACTATTTTTTTTTTTTTTTAAAGTACAGTAAAGTCCCATTTAACCGAGTTTCCGCTTTAACCGAGTTATTTTCTTTCGATGGACTGATGGCTTCTGTTATTATGAAACAGCCATTATAAATAAAGTGTTAGGTGTAGATGAAAGAGCAGCCGTAAAAAGTTAGAACTCTGATTTTCTGATTTTTCCCATTCTGACCAGAAAATCAGAGTTCTAACTTTTTACGGCTGCTCTTCCATCTACACCTAACACTTCATTTATAATGGCTGTTTCATAATAATAGAAGCTACCATAGTCCATCAGAAGAAAATGATCCATTCCAAAGGTATAAGTTCGATTGAAAAATCTATTTAATATTTTGAGCAGACAGAAGAGGCTACACCTGCAATTTTCATGACAGTAATAGAATCATATAATTGCCAATTTGTACGGTTTTGTTACCTCTAAAATTGAATACAAATTTTGGCCATATTTAATCGTTGACAATTGTTAGATTTCGGCGATTGAATTAGGAAAAATTCACTGGAAAGTTTTAGAGGTAAGAAAAAAAAATCTTAGAAATTGGTAGCTATGCAGTGGCGTAATACTGCAGTCAAAAAAAAAAAAAAAAAAAAAAAACTGCAGCAAAATTGACATTTAACAAACAAAAAATTTTTAAGGGCTTTTTCAAATAAACAATTTCATTCCCCGTATTTATTAAAAGTAACGGAAATGCACAAAATGTACATAAAAAAAAATGTTACTAGTACCATAAAAATGAATGAATTAGGTGAAAATTTATGTTTCATCTCCTTAGTGAGTGACGATTTCTGTCAATCCGGTTTATACGAGTTTTTTGCTTATCCGAGGTAAGCTTGGTCCATATTAACTCGGATAATCGGGACTTTACTGTATAGCAAATTTATATGTAACCGTAGAAAAAACAATTAAAAAAAATGCATTCAAGATTCTAAATAATTAGAAAAAAACGCTACAGAGAGTATAATAAGCTACATGTATGAAACTGTAATAATGTTTGTTTTTTTTTTTTAATAATTCCGCAAACCGGAACAATATTTTCCATACTTTCACGAACCGGAACAATATTTGTCACAATTTCACGAACCGGAACATCGTTCCGGTTTGCTCCGGTACATTTCGAGCCCTGCATTTAGATGACTTTCAGATGCTTATAATAAGCTCATCCAGTGTTGAATTCAGATACTTTTCTCCGGGAGGGATTTCTGTGGCTCCGTGGGGGGGGGGGGGGGACATCTCATTCTCCGGGAGGGAATGTCCCCCCCCGGGACACCCCCTGAAATCAATACTGAGCTCATCCCCTTTTTGTGGGGGAGGAGGGGGGACACAGCAATTTAGAAAGAAGGACTTGAATAGAAAAATATCCAGTTATTAAATTTTCCAGATCCCCCCCCCCCTCCCTTTCTCTTACATGCTTCCAATATTTTTGAAAATCAATTCAGAGAATTGATTTATTTAGTCTTTTAATTCACAGAATGTCCAAAATTTCTTCAACTCTTTAATTCCTGTGTTAACCTTATATAGGCTGGTTGGTTGTATTTATGACGGCCAATTATCTGCACGAGGGATATAGGCCCAGGGGGGTGCCCTTCGTGGGGGTCTTTCTGAGGAAACCTAACCCGTATTAACACTTGGAAAAATCCGAGGTTCGAAGAAAACCATGAAAACTCCGAACGATTAGGCCGACGGGCGCGATTGGGATCGAACCCAGCGCCTCCCCTCTACCAGCTTTGAGAGCAGAACCTCTCAGCCACTGGTGGGGCCCTGATATACGCTGTACAAGCACATCTGTTCCAAAAATTGGTTATTTCTCAATTCCGTTCTGCAGCTTTGATGTTCAGAATCACTTTCCTGACTGCATTTATTTCAGGGTTGTAAAAAAACCGGGTTTTTTGTTAAAAACCCAGCCCGGGCGGGTTTTATTAAAAAACCCGGGTTAAATGGGTAATTTTCCCCGGGTAAATTGACTACTAAATTTTGGTACTTTGCAAAATTTATCCGTTGAAATTTTGAAAATTCTCAGAGGAATTACTCAGGGAAAATTTAATTTTTTGCTTAGGAAAGCGCAAGAAATTTGATTGCCGAAACAAGTGGCAATCCTGATCTCAAATACAATCTTTGTAAACAAACACTTCATAGTCTAATAGATGGGAATGACTTCATAGTCTTAATAAGGATCTCAATATTTTTCTCTGTTCTTAAAATACATATATACTAGTAAATCTGCAGATCAGGAGCCTCAACGTCATCTTTGCAAGTCATTGTTTTTTAACACTCATTGCATAATATTCAATTTCATACAAATCGCTTTTTAAAGTTTTCAAATTACATAAATATTTATGAGCATACAAGATACTTCGTAAAGTTTCAGAAATTAAAAGTGTTAAACAAGTGGTTGTACATTGATGTTCTGAAATTCTGATGAGCTACTTATTCTGGTAACTTTTTAAATCAAAAATTGCATTTCTTCAGGGGGGCTCTGCCCCCCCCTGAACCCCCCGTAGTCTATTTAAATTTACATTCGTAATTTTTTATTGATTGTGCGGATGGTTATAGTATATCTTAGATTTTTTACGCTGTGATTTATAAGGATAAGCATAAGTTTTTTTTTTTTATAAATTAATTAAATTTAAATTTAAAATAAAATATTCATGTTAACCGTACACAGAAAATAAATCTTGAAGTGACGCCAAAAATGTAACCCTAAAATCCGCTACATTCGGCACAGCACAACGACGTGCTTAAAAAAAATAATAATAATAATAATAAAAAATAATAAAAACCAACAAAAAACGGATGAAGTCAAAGAATTTGGTCCCTGTTCCACGTGCTTGTTTTGTTTGGGCCGAATGAGGGCATTTAAATCTGAGCGATAACGCACATTGTATTGCAAACTGTTTTTACGGCATACTGCATCTCCATCTATCTCTTTGTTCCGTGAATAATAGTTAATTTTATTTTACCCAAGATCTTTTTATTCCAGCATCTTTGTTTTCGATAAATGACGTCTAATTCACCTGCTATGCGTACTTACTCAAAACTTTTCATCTTGTTATATTAAGAAATACTCGAGAGTTTTCTTTTTATTTTTAATATGCCGCCATATTAATTTTTCTATTCTTAATTTTATTTTTCATTTTCCTGTTTCACGACAAAACATTTCAATTGAAAATTGTTTAAAAGAAAATATTATTCCGGGTTTTGATTTTCTTGGCAACAATTAAAGAAATATTGGTAGATGTTATGGGAAAATGTTACGTTATTCTCTATGAAAATAATGAACTTTTGTATTTTTAAGCAAAATATTTCAATAAAATAAATGAAATATTGCCTATTTTTATTTCTGGGCTAAAATCCTTCTATATGCAAAGATACAAATGCATTAATTCATCTGTTTTGACGTTGGCTTTACTCAAGCATTATACACGCAATTATACTAATATTATTAAGACCAAATACGTTGCTAGGCAACAGAGAAAGGAAAGGAAAAAAAATGAAATATGCATTATGTCAATTTGATAAAACAAAATCCTTTATATTATTGGAAAACATGCATAAAATTCTCCCCAATATTATAAAACTAATTAAAAAAATCTCGCAAATATATTGACATAATTTATTGGAATAATTTAATAATGTTATTTAAAAATTTCAGCATCAAAAATTTACCATTTAAATCCATTTTTCATATGAGCCATTTCTTTCAACAAATGAAAATCTGAAAATCGTCTGACTTGCCATAGAAAAGCATTATAGAGCAAAATAAAATGTTCCATATTTCCCGAACGAATGAACCAAATTTAACCAAAAACTATACAGCTAAGTCCGGGTACCTCATCAACATGCCCAGTGAATTTCAAGCCAATCGGATGCTTTTTGCGGCAGTTATCGCGGAACAGACAGACAGACTAACAGACAGACAGACTAACAGAAACCAAAACTTTTCGTGTCTCCACAGTAAGCCTTCACTGACGTTTCGGCAATTATATGATCCCTTTAATTTAAATAACAAATTTTAAATTGCAAAGCTATCAATTGTATTATTTAATAATAAAATATAAATATAACTTAAAAAAAACTTGCTCCTTTAAAATTATCATAAGATTAGCAAATGTTGATAAAAAATATCTTACAACAAAAATGTTTCTTATGTATATACAGGGTGTCCACTCTCAACAGCGTCCAATGGCTAATTCCTAAACCGTTAGTCATACACATATAGTTTAAATATTACAAAAATGTTTTCATTTGAGGCAAAGAAATATTTTAAAAGCGATTTGGGTCAATAAAAACATTTCTTAAATTATGAAATTTAAGTGTTTATACAGCCCCCGGTGCTATAAGTTATATTTAGTAAAACGTTCCTATTACACTGACAAGACAGACAAAAAAAGTCCCGTTCATATAACAGTAAAATTGACTGAGTTATGAAACTTTAAAAATGCATGACTTATACCACTTTTCTGCATCTGAACACAAATGAGTTTGGCCATCCTTTGAGGGGTCATATCCCAAGTACTTAAAAGTATTCGAAGAACTTTTCATGTGTATCAGCACTTTGAAAAAAATAGTAAAGTGTTATGATTGAGTTAACCTTTATTAAGTTTCAGATTGGCTAAAATTATTGTATTTCAACATATGTTTTATTTTGTAAGGATTTGAGACTATTTCTTTTCATGATTTCTTTTAACAAATATTATGTTATTTTATTTAACTTCAACGATCGTATGTATGTTTTCCCAGTTCAAAATTTGTACTCGAAATTTAACTCACTTTCAAGTTTCAAATATCCGATCAAGACTAAATTTTACATGTATACTGATGTAAATCTGATGACAATCTAATATTATGATTTTCGGTGGTTACCATTCATACTTATTTTACAGGACAACACAAAAAATTTCGGATAGATTACTGCCAAGAAGTTTAAGAAAAAGTTTTAGACTAGTTAACACAAGATTGCGATGGTTATGTTTTTTAACTTTTATGTATTTTTTAGCACTGAATCTGGGAATTACCTTAATTTTTAACCATCATCTCAGGATGTTTTGCAAATCATAAATTGTCAAAGTTAAAAAATAACAAAAATCAAATACTATAAAATAGAGGAGACGGCTAAGTTTTTTTAACTTTTGATAATTGATTTTTATGTACTTTTTAGTACCGAATCTGAAAATGACCTTCATTTTTAACCATCACATTATAATTTTTTTGCAAATCGTAAATGTCAAAGTTAAAATATAGCAAACATCTGATACTACAAAGCAGATGTAAAACTTTTATTTTATTTTATTTTCCTTAAGTGATGGTTAAAAATGAAGGTCATTTTCGGATTCAGCAGTAAAAAGTACATTAAAATAATCTAATAAATATAATAAGTTTAGTAAATATAATACTCTTGAAGCTAACTGAAAAGCTTAAATTTACGTTTTAAATTAAAAGCTAAAACATTTTAAAGTTATAGGGTTCCCAATCTAAAAGTGCAAGTAAATTAGTACAAATATATTTTCTAAGATTCAAAGAAGTGAATAAAAAAAACAAAATAACCATGAACAACAAATACATCATTTGTTCCTTTCCAGAAATACTCTTAAAAAAACCCGGGCTTTTTAAGTGGGTTTTTTATAATAAACCCAGCCCGGGCGGGCAGCTGGGTGGGTACCCGGGCAGCTACCCACTACAACCCTGATTTATTTACTTATGTTAATGCAGCTTAAAACTTTCTGATACATTCATAGACTCAAAAACAAAATAGCATGAAACTAGTATGTTCAATGTAAATGATTTGTGATCAAATAGATTTTTATTATTTTTAGATATCTCAAATTATTACTCATTGCTGCCTTATAAAGAATTATTTCTTCATTTTTGCATCTGGAAATCCAATTCAAAATAACAAGTGCATCTAGATTTCATTGTTTTTAAATAAGAACAGCTACTGAGTTTACGTAGTTATGAAAAAAATGTGTTCAGTAAATATGCAATTAAATTAGGTTTTAATTAAATCATAATGCTACAGCTACAGGGCTGCCACATGCGACTAGTTTTTAATTCTAACTGGCACCACTTTCTAAAAACAAAAATCATTAACACACACTTTGACAACATTTGCAAGAGAAGTATACTTCAAAATTTATATTAGAAAAATACTGATGCAAGCCTGTGGCAGCCCTGCAGTTAGTACTAGCTTGTAGTGTATGTACATAATGTATTTAGTTTTAATTCATGGAGAGTAGTAAAACTTCGGAAAAACTTAAGGAATATTACATTTTATAAAATCTTAGAGGCAGTTAAAGATATTTTTAATATAAATTACACATTTATTTAAAAATTATACAGTTATATTACATTAAGATACTTTTCTTTGAAAAGAGAAACTTTAATATACATTCAATTTTTCAAGAAACTAATAAATTATTACATTTTTCGTTCTTTGGAAATTAATTTTTTGTTCTTAATCTCATGAATTTTGGTAGTGTTCTTACTGAGGAATTATGCAATCAAACTATTTTTCCTTTTTTTTTTGGAGATGGTGAGAAAATGCTGTCAAAATAGACATTTTTGTACCAAATATCCAGGCGCAATAGCACAGAAAAAGAAAGATGCAATTTATTTATCAAAAAATGAATTAAACTATTCGATAATAAATTCATTTAATAATCATGCATAAAAGTGTCACACCATTATGTTTACAAATGTGCACGAGAGAAAGTCTTCAGCCTTGGAGAGATTTTTGACCAATGGTAAATTATACTTTATATAGTGAAATAATAGCAATATTAGCAAAAACATTCCACATTCTTTTATTTTAAAAGATCAATTTTTAGCTACAATGCAAGACAAATTTAAATCTGCTGGACTATCCTCTTTCAGCAACACCTAACAGTCTTTGCTTGGATGAACTTCTTGCACCTATGTAACCGCGCGAGACTGTTTGATATTGTTGAGTAGAGAAAAAAAAATAGTTTGAGAACCACTTAAGAAACAAATCAGATGAATTAAAAGAGTACACTTTAATGTTTGCATGTTGAGCAATTATTTAGAAAATTCATTTAAAAATATCCTAATTAATTCAATGAAATTAGGAAACATTAGAAATATATATATATGTATTTTTAAAGAATTACATGAAATAAATAAAAGAAAACAAAATAATAATACAAAATAATAATACAAAATACTTTATTGGATAAATAATTATAAAAGAAATGTAACTTTGCACAGAAAAATTGAGTTTTGCATTTTCACAGCAACAATAAAATTAAACAAATGATTAGACGATTTAAAACATTCTCTTAAAAATTACATAAACAACTTTCGTTTCTTTTCGAACTATAAAAAAAGACAAATCAGAATTTGATAGCAAAAGTTCAGTGTACTCCAGATATCCAAATTCTTAGAAGCGTAGTGGTCAGCGCATCTGACTGCCCTGCAACAGGTTTGACTCTGGGTTGGTCAAGATTCACTCAGTCTTTCATCCTTTCATCCTACAAGCTTGCCTGTGAACTAAACACTGGGAGCTCCGCATTAGGCTGGCCACCTGACTGGGATATATGCTGTATACCTCAGGACCCATGCTCAAGAAAACAGGGTTGGGCACTGTAAGCCAGGAACTTTAAGAGGTAATTCAAGAGGTTTAGTTTTTTAAATCTAATTCTTAAATCAAGACCTTAAGGGGAAAAAAAATGTTAAAAATATTTTATTACTTAACTCAGTAGCAGTTAACCTTTTGACCACTGTGGGTGCATAAAATTTTTGTTTCAGAATGTTTTCATGTCTCAGATAAGAAAAATGTAAATATCAATAACTTAATACTTAAATTATACAATTTGAAATGTTTCCAAAATTGTTTTTAAATCAGTATGTTTATTAAAATACATTACTGGAATATACAATAAACTCAAAATATGCATAGCTCGTGATTAAGGACTTCACAGATTTTTGAATTTTTCAGATTTTAAACTTTCTGTTTTGCATTTTAAAATGCCATATATCTTTATGAAGTAATTGTTAATAAAAAAAAAATATTATGTAAAATTTCTCCAATAGAAATAAAATATTATATTAATAAAAATAAAATAATTTATTAAAAAGTTACCAAATTATTTATCTTAATTATATTGCTAGTTATTACTTAAACATTTAATCAATAGTTGTTTAAGAGTAACATTCCTTAAAATATCAAAATTTACAAAGAACTTTTTCAGTGGTGAAAAGGTTAAATTTCTTTTAAAGCAACTATTTACTGAAAATGATGCTAGAAAGCTCAGAGATTTAAGAGCTTTTTTTATTCATATCTATTTACTAGCAGCATTTGATTACATTAGATATAAATAAAGTATACCTACTAACCATAAGATCTAACCTTTTATGTTACAACTATAATTTCATAAATGATATGCTTGTATAACAAATGTCATTTTAAATATAAACAAAAAAACATACAAATTTAAGCCATTTAAATGGAATTTGAAGAGAAAATTTGTATCATGTGTATAAATAAATATTTTGAAGGGAAGGGGGATGAAAATTTTAACTTTAGGTTAGTATTTTCCAATTGAATTATGATATTACTTGCCATAAAAATACTTTTTACATACAGAAAGGCATTATATTCACAATAGAATTTCTGGATGACATTTTTTTTTTTTTTTTTACACAAATTAAAATTTTTAAATTCATTATTTCAGCATTGAACAAATGATGTTAATGGAGATGCATACGAAAGCTTATTTTCAGAAGCTGACATAGAAACATTATCTATTAATGATTTTACTAAAAATATACAAGTATCTTATTTTTTATTGAATTTTAACATATGTTCAATTCAAAAACTTCTGAGACTATGAAGGTAAGATTTTTTCTTTGGCTGCCTGAATTGACATGGATCATACCTATATCAAAATATAGTAACAGAAAGTAATACTTCAAGACATACCTGAGGAGCTAGTGTCATTGTAATGAAAATCAAAAGATGTAAAGACATGCATATACTTACAAAAATTTTAGTATCATCAGTCATTATAAATTATACTTCAGTAAGTAGAGTCAACAGGCAGCAAGAGACAAGAAAATTTGGCCAGAACAATGTCACTGAGGAATGCGAAATGTAAAAAACACTCAACATGCACTCAATGACACAATTTTGGCCACAAGAAGTGGTAGAAGACTTGTTAAGATTATAGGAATAAGATTCTGAAAAGAAATAATAAATACTTAAAACTAACCATGCAAAGTTTTAAACATGTTTAGAATAAAAGATTATGAACACATGCTAAAGAAATATTTATAGATATTCATCAAGATACTACACATGCATTTATAAGAATTTAATTACACCTATACAATTATATATTACTTTAAAATCACAATTAAATACCATTTTAAATAAAGGAAAACATTAATAGCGTCCTTCGAAAGGAACATTCCTTTAAAAACTCTGGCAGTGCACATAGCAAAGTATGCCATTCTGATACAATTATATGTAAAGAGATTAGATAAAAATAAATTGCATAAGATATATTCACTTAGGAGATATGTAAACAAAAAACTTAATGAATTTTCAGAAAAACAGAAGGATTTAAAGCGTCAGAAAATAAAACTTGAAGGGGAGGGCTTATACATGCCACTTTTTCAAAAAAGGAAAATTTTACATATATGAGGGGGGGGGGGGGGTGTATATTCAGAGAGTGGCTTACTTTCGATACTTTATGGTAACTCAAATAATTGTCATTATTTGAATGGAGAAAGCTTGAGCCATATGACTCTTTCCTTTTTCTTTAATAATCCAGATTATGAAATCTGAAAGGGAGAATTACAAAAAAATAATGAAAGTTGGATATTTATTATCCGTTTAATATGCCAAAAACTTTGGAAG
>OZ010797.1:324156423-324299423 GCA_963932465.1 Maratus speciosus
ATGTCCATTGCTGGCACATTTACTCTATATCTTTTTAACTACAAAATATAATAAATCAAATTACAATTGCTTCAAATTAGTTTTTCTTCTCAATTAAACTCTATTGTTAAGTTTTAAAAAATACATTGCTACATTATATCACCGCAAACGTTCGTGTAAAGTTCTATCAACAAGCGTATTAGCTAAAAAATTCTTTAAAAAGTGATATAGAGAAAAAACAATTACAGTTACACCTAATAATTTTTAAACTATGCTGTTTAATTAAAAAAAAAACTTTGAAAGACAAAAAAAATAAATCTAAATTATTATTCTACTCATTCAGTATTACATTCATTTCAAAAACATGATAGATTAGAAAGAAAATTTTACGAAAGATTAGTCTGATAAAATCTAATAAATAAACAAACTTACTTATGAAATGTTATTCCTTTTTCCTTCTTCTTTTTATAATTGCCGCATTCTTTAAATGCGCAAGATATCTTTCAAAAATTATAATTTAAAAAGAAAAAATAAAGAAAAAGGAGATCTTGTTGACAGCAAAAATATTTGGCAGGTGCAATGGCAGAATCAGAGCGAGAGATAAAGGAAATGCCAAGTTATCGCCAATCGCCAATGTCAGCAGGGTTGCAAGGCAGTTTGAGGGTCCACCGTATCCCAGAATCCTCAGCTTTCTTCGGAGCTTGCCGGGCTTGTTATTATCCTTCTATCTATTTCCAACTTCTTTGGGAAAAACTAAACTTGTTGAATTCAGTAGGGAAATTGTTATAATCATTGGGATTCAAGTGCTCGAATATGCCATCTGATGGAGGAAAGGTACAACTTTCGCTTTCAGGAAAATCCCATGCAAGCACATTGCATTACATGTTACATGTATTTTTAATTTGCTTGGAATTTTTTGCACAGTTTCAGATTTTTTGTGATACCCCTTGCATTGACGTCACGTTGCTAGCAACGACTGATACTATAGCATCTGGAGCACACACGTGGAGCACAAAACTCCCCGTTTGCCGTTAAAAGCACGTGTTATCTTTCTGTTTAATTTGGATCTTCCTTATTTTTGTTATTATAGTGCAAATAAGTCTAATAAATCAAATGGAGAGTACCACATTCGCCTTATATTTGGGCGCTATATGAGGCGATTTCAGACGAGACTAACGAGAAAGACAGGCTACCGCGGTCAATTCAACGTATCTTTTTTTACAGACCGCTGAAGACACGTGATGCTTGGATGCACCAATGGAGGTTCGCGAAAAGAGCAACACGTCACTCTAGCGGTCTGTAAAAATAGACACGTGTGATGCACCGCGGTAGCCTGTCTTTTTCGTTAGCCTCGGATTTCAGACATGTGACGTCATGTGCATTAATATTTAACCTGATTTGAATATCTAATGCTTTCAAATGCATTTACAATAAAGAATTATTTCAATGGCCCTTTAGCATTAGTTAAAGGGACAATGGAGGATATTCCAAATATGGGTTCGAGGCTGAAAAAAGTCACGTGATACCGGTAATGGAGGATATTCCATTTACGTTTTGATCACGTGGTCAAGGTAAAAACTTCTAGCGTAAAGAAGGGAAGGCTCCGTAGACGTGTAATATAAATCCCCGCTAGCCAATGAAACAGTTCATGAGGCAAAGCATTAGTGTCTTCCCTTCTTATCAGTTATAAGGTCTTTGGGTAAATTACCGGTATCACGTGACTTTTTTCAGCCTCGAACCCAGATTTGGAATATCCTCCATTTACTCAAGGAACTTCTAACTGATAAGAAGGGAAGATACTACTGCTTTGCCTCATGAACTGTTTCATTGGCTAGCGGGGATTTACATTACACGTCTACGGAGCCTTCCGTTCTTTAAGCAGGAAGTTTTTACCTTGACCACGTGATCAAAACGTAGATGGAATATCCTCCATTTTCTGTACAAAAGGCTGCGATTAGCGCCTCTACAGGCCGTTTTAAGTCCCAATAAGGAAAGGGCATATTTACAGACAAACACTTCCGCCAACCAATCTACTACTACATTTTTATCTTAGCGATCATTGCAAGAATCACACTTGGCGACGTAGGCTAATCATATCATAGATCAGTTAAATCAATCTGTTAAAGACCAATCAAATTCCCGGAGTTCATGTGTATAGTAGGAGTAATAATGAATGAACAGGTTTTTCTGGCTAACCAACAGTAATTCGACCAACAGTGACGTCAGCTGCCCTTTCCTTATTACTTAAAAGGACACTTTTTCTGCACCAACAGCTTCGATTAGCGTCCTGTATGCAAATCACTGAGCTTCATATTAGAGAGTCAAAAATGTTAAAAATTTCGTAAAAAATAACCTCTACTTTCAAAGACTATCTATTTTCTGACAAATGAAAACGCTACATAAACGCCTATGAAGCGTTCTCATTGGTTAGAAAATAGATAGTGTTTAAAAACAGAGGTAATTTTTCACGATATTTTTAACAGTGTAGATTAAGGCTCCTATAATCCTGGCTGACTCACTCCGCCATTTAATTGCCTGTAGGAGAAGAACGATTGTCCACGCCACGTGGGCAACAATCGCTCATTGGTCTAAGTGGTAAACAAAATGCTTGACGATTCAACCTGTATTATAGGAGCCCTAGTGTAGATATGAGAGAGGCGACAAACGGGATATAACATTTGATTAGTTAAGACTATTCTGGATAAAAGCGAATAGCCCAGCATCTCTGAGCCAGCCATTATCGCCTGGTTACAGTGCCTAGAAGTATGACTAGCTGACTTCTAGGCACAATAGCTCAGCTCATATTTGTTAACTTTTCTCATTCGCATAATCGAACTTGTCCAGGCGCATATCGCCAAGTTCTGTAATAGAAAATGCTTATGTTTGCGACAGTTTGGACAAATGCGTCTGTCTAGGCCCAGTCTGAACTTAGTATGTCGTCACTATAGAGGCACCATCGTAGTCGGCGGTCAATCGTCAGCTAGTTTATTTTAATCCCGATGCAGATTTAATGACAGAGAGAAAAAGACTTTTCAACATTGAACATTCTAGTAAAATCTTTTGATCAAGTGTATCAATGTCAATTTTGCAAGATAATTTAATTTTCATCTAATTCACACAATATCTAACAACCTGTAATCAGCAATTTAATAATGTTAGATTATATATGTATTTCTACCCATATAAGATAAGACTCAGAACGCCTAATTTTCAAGACCTGTAATATTAAACATCATTCCATACAATTAGGTTCTTCATTACTTCAGGAGGAAGAGCCCCTGTTGTTTCATTGAATTTATGTTTGCAAACTTGGTAAAACCTTTTTTAAAGAGTATAGCATTTGCAGAGATACAGTAAAAAATCTCGCACAAGGTACCATGGTTAGTAAAGCTGCTTTCGCGCATTTATATCCAAAAATGATTTTTTTTTCGTCTTTTTTTTGCCATTTCTAAGCGTTTTGCCGTCATCTAAAAAAAACCCCGCCGTTCATTTTTTTGCAGCTATTTTTTACATCCAGTTCAAGAGTCGGGGCGAGGTTGGGCGACTGCCGTGGATACTGCGTGTTCCCAGCAAAAAAATACCACCAGCAATTATACCTGCTAAGACGAAAACCTGTAGAAAGTGGAATTATTTTCGGTTCCTTTCGATTCCGTTTTCTAGGTTTTAATGAATCAATATTTGACAAAGCTGATTACGTAGTTCAGTATTACGTATTTCATGATTACATATTTTAAATTTCAAAATAAGTCGGCTATTCGAAATTTAATAAAATTCTTTTAGTTTAATTAGTTTTCGGAGGAGGGGGGAGGGGAAGCGGCACCCAAATCCCTGTTTGCCCCGGAGCAAAAAAGAATAGTTTTATCCTATTCTTATAAAATACCGGTGTAGCTGTCAATCATAAAAAATAGGCATTTGTTGCAAAAAATGTATAACATCTCATGTAGCAAAGTACTCATGCGAACATAAATTCTCCTTATGAGAGTTAGACGCGCCACACACCAGTGAGATGTTCAACAAAAAAGCGTGAGGCATGCGACAATTTTACTCTGTTAACAAAGAAAAAACCGGTTTGAACAGCAGAATTTGCCTCCTGTCTCACAATTATTGTCGCATGTCTCTCTGGTGTGTGGCGCGCCTTATATCTAATTTAGAAATCTAATACTTTTGTTTGGGAAACTAGGTCTAGTGGTTATTGCAGAGTATTTAAAAAGAAACAGTTCTTATCTAAATAAAACCACATCTATTTGGATGTAGGAAGCATAAAAATGTTTTTCTCCCCCCCCCCCCGCCCCAAAAAATGCTTTATTGGAATAAAATGCATTAATTTTACTTTAAATATCCTTTTGTAGTGGCCACGTAGGTGACCCTTCAACCCCTTGAGGGGCGGTGGTATGTTTATGAAACCACTTAATTTTATTTACCAAATGCCACAATGGCACCAGAATCTTTGTAAAAAAATTTTCAATTTATTATGCATGTGAAATATGGCTCTTTATTATTTAAAAACAAATTTGTTATGAAATTTCGGTGTCGTTCATTAATTTCAATATTTTAGCAATGGGATTGCTGTGCCCCTGAAAGGATTAATGTACACCATGCATCGCAACATATTTTCTCTAATCAGTTTAATTAAGATAACCTCCCTTGACCAACGAAATACAAGGCCAGTTCATGATGTGCCGTCAAGATAATGACGTCACGACCGTGAGAGCATTCCGTCGGAGAGCGATCAATGAAAATATATAGTTAATACGAAATCATAATATCATATAGAGATTCTGAAAAGAAAACATAAATGTTTAAAACTCAACAGACAAATTTTAGATCTAGGTTTAAGATGAAAGAGTTTTACAACATTTTAAGGAATTATTTATAAATACACACAAACTAGATCTTATTTTGCATATAGTTTATAAACCTAAACATAGAAAATTTTAAAAATGTTTTTTGTTTTTATTTAATTTCATTTAAGTAAACCCGTAACAGGTACGATGAAATTTTAGTACACTACAAGTAAGACGTGGTCTCCCAGACCGTGCTTTATTATGTTTGTTTTTTTAAGTGTTATAATTGAAATATTTACAATAAAATACGATCTATATATTTTTGGAAATGAGTATTTTCAATACAAGTTAAATTTATAACGTTTATAAAGATATAAAAGCAGTATAGTGGAATTTAAATCAATATTACAAAATTTTGATAAAAAAACACTTGAAATGAGCTATGTACGTAGTGAATAAAAAAATATCATGTTTTACTTTACTATTATAGGTTATCCTGTTACACAAATGTATGATGAATGAATTAATAGCAAAACATTAAAGGTTTGTGAATGACATAAAAAATGACACAACTACAAGTCAGCGTGAAATTGGTGCAATAAAAAAAGTACTCATGTTTGATGCAATACTCAAGTTATTTTTGAAAATTCTTATACATTGATGACATGATTTTCGGGTGCATTCTAAGCACACAGGGGTCATTCCATGAAAAGTGAAACCAAAGTACTATTTTTTTAAAATTTATAAATCAAATAATATTTAATTTATAAAGTCATGTAATACATTTTTTTATAGTTTAGAGTGTGAATTTTCTGAAAACATGCAGTTTAAGTATAAAAAGTAAATTAAATAAAAGTATTAGCACTAAAAAGGTGAGAGTGATGAGATTGAGAACATTTCACTTAAATTATGGTAAAGTTTAACAAGTTATTGTCATTTAAAAAATTATTTGTAAAAGTTATAATTAGGCTAATTTTTGTATTTGAATATTATATTTTTAAAATTTATAAAAGAAATTAGGGAATATATTATAAATGAATTAGAATTCATAAATACATTTTGATGCATTGAATTGTTACGTCCGTAACAGGCAAATGTTACGTCTGTAACAATTTAATTATCCCATGTATTAATTAATAATTATTTTAATGTTTTCAGAATTGCAGTTTCCAACAGCTAATACCCTAATAATGAATTATTGAAAAAAAAGTAAAATGTTCTTCCTTAAAATTCACAGGATTATGACAATAACTGCAACTATATGCAATTTTGACTGTTTTGTGAATTACGTCCGTAATACCTAGATTTTATTTTTTCAAAAATTATGGGAACATTTTTCAGATTTCAAAATTTAATATTCTATTTACAATTCTTGGACCGACCTTAAATATAAAATAATCCATGTAATAAGTATTTTTTTTACATTATTTATGATGCTTTAAAGTCTCTGTTTGTTACATCCGTAACCATGGAATGACCCACAGGTTTTCGACAGTAAATGCATAAATATACTGTTTTTTTTTCCATAGTAATATTGAGAGCACTATTTGTTGAATCACCAGTCTCTTCGCTGTCGGATTCAGGAATTTCACTCTCAGAGGAATGCGAACTTTCATAACAGAATTCTTCATCACACTCATCTTCATCAGAAAAATCACTTTTTGCTTCATCTAGAAGTCCCTCAGTGGCGTGGCGTCCGGTCATCGCTGGATGCGGCGATGACCAAGCAATATTTTAAAACTCTTAATAAGCTTTTAAAACTCTACGATCCAGTTTTAGCAGAACATTTGGAGTTCATGTATAAGTGAAGGTAAGATTTAAAGTTTCTTTTTTGAACATTCAACCATTGAATTTTAGAGTTAATAATTTTTCACCACGAACTTAAATAATTGCGATGACCACCGAAAATTTTCACGCCACGCCACTGAAGTCTCTGAATCGTTTCCGCATAGCACGCAGCAGAAGGATCTAAAATACACTGCTGGTCATTAAAATTGTAACACCAGGAAGGAATGATCTGACGAACGTCAAAATCACATGAAAGGAAGAAGAGGCTGGAATATGCAAATGGTTAGTATTTCAGCACATTTAGACGACACAGGTGGGAGAAACGACATCTGCAGCACTGAATAAAAGAAAAGTTGCCAAGGGGATTTCTCATTCGGAAAGCGCTTTGTAAGATCGGCGTTTGCTCAGAATATCATGCTATGCCTCGAATAAAAAGAAGAAATGCTTACTAGCAAGTGTCGGAATTTGATATAGGCAGGATCGTTGCCTATCGAAGTATGTTGATTATCGTTCCATGATATCGCCCCCACCCCCCCACATAGCATTTTTAGCATGCAGAAAATTTGCAGAAGTCTTGCTTTGAAAGCCTGAAAAGTTGCAGCAAGTTCAGCATGACAAGACTGAAAGTTCATTACAAGACTGCAGCAAGATAATGCAAACGCCGAAGTCACCACACTTTGAACTTGCAGCTAACTTGTCGTGCAAGTTAAATTCATGCTGTATCAAATTTATTGTAAATTAACGGCAAACAAGTAATCAAAAGTACTGCAAACTTACTGCAAAGTAGTAATCTTTCCATGCCACAGTAACTGTTTCACTATAAGTTTAACCCCTACGAAGGGGTCCATAGACCCGATCAGGTCTATTGATGCATACGCACCGCTAAGGTACATGCACCGTTTTTTTTGCACCATAAACAAGTTAGGGTAATATTTGTACTTTTTAATTCGAGCATTTTTTGGTATTTGATAAGTATAGCGTTTAAAAAAAGCGGTGTCAACCGAATAAAATTTCTACAATTTCTGCGTATCTGCTGATTGTCTATTTTCTCAACCGAGGGATTTTTTGCTTTCGTCACTTTCGTGAATTAAAGACAGTCTTGCCATCAGTTTCACAACAAACTACTCATGCAAGTGGGTGCTGCGAATTTCTCAATTCAAATTTGTCACGGCAAGATAATATCAGAAAAAATCAAACTTGCTGCTAATGTTCATGCTATCTGGGCCGTCGCACTGGACGAAATCCAACCACTG
Source organism: Maratus speciosus (assembly GCA_963932465.1). NCBI lineage: Eukaryota > Metazoa > Arthropoda > Arachnida > Araneae > Salticidae > Maratus > Maratus speciosus. Next base: position 324,164,228 of record OZ010797.1, read on the forward strand.
TCATGCGAGTATGGAATCAATGGGTTGCTGAGGGTCATACGGAACGGCATGCATGATCTCAACGCTCTCCCATGACTAACGTCCGAGAGGAAAAACGTATTGTGAGGCCGACCCTGCAAAACCGTACAACCAGAAAATTTTCAAAAGTCGCACCATGGTAATGACTGCAATAGGTACTTAGATGTAAATTTCCAACTGATTTATTTACCAATTAGAATAATTGTGTTAAAATTAATCTAGTACAATAGGTAGTATTTCTTATGAAATCTACCTAAAAGAGAGATAATAGAATGAATATCACTAAAGGCTGTGAGATCGGCAATACCTGTTACGGGTTAAGCAAAACTTCTGGTTCATAATATATTTATTTGACAGGAAAGATATGGGGCGGTTAGCAGCTGTGTTATGTGTTTGCATATTAATATTTTAGTAAAATGCAATATTGGATGTTTATAAAAAGTTTTGAAAAATCCAAAACACTTTTTTAATCTGTATATTTCGTGAAGGATTGTGAAAATCTATTTTACAGCAACTCAACCCTTTAGCGGGTGGTGTCCACAAAAAGGACACCTAATTTTAATTCCAAAACTGACAAACGGCACCAAGAATATTTAATTAAAATTTTCCTTTTATAAAGTACGGGAAAATAAGCAAGGTTTTACTTTTTAATAAATTTCTTTTGTAAATTCTGGTATCAGTCCATCATTTCATCATTTTACAAACAGAATTACTCCGCACCGGAAAGGGTTAAATGAAATAGGATTTGCCTGCAAAATTTGCATATTGATAAATAATTAAAATATGCATGTATTTCAGACATACGTTTTAAAATATAGAATATGCATATTTCAGTGCTATTAAAAATAGTCAAAGTTTAGTTCATTAGGTTCAAAAAGAGCTTAACCCTTTAGTGCGCAGCTTTGCATATATGCAAAGAACAGTGTTTTTAATTTAATAGATTTTTTTTTATTCGTATATACATAATTCACACCAGAAAATCAAAATAGCAGTATATGTTTTAATTAATAACAGACATTCCGTACTTCAATAAAGCGAAATTAACCATTGAAACTTTCTGGTGTAAAGTCAGATTCTCTGAACTAAGTAATTTCTAGAACGTCTATCAGTATGAAAAAAGGTTAAAGGTTAAGTTTTACAAAATAAATAATTATATAAAATAAGGTATTTGGAGACATACTTATTAAAATATTTACTAATTTGCACTATTTTAGCATAAAACAGCCACACGACAATAGTTGTTACTTGTAATGCAGATATGCAACAGAAGAAAAGGATGACGTATTATAATGAAAAATGTATCTCCGATTTTTTTTTATTATTTTTCCTGTGTAATAAACCTCTCAGAGAATCATATATAATTTTTTCGAAACAAAATAAAAAAATGCGCATTTAAGGGTTAAAGTGGAAAATTCTGGTGTAATTGGTTTTAGTGTCATACTTTATGTTTTCGAGGGTGCTGAACGTGAATCTGAAGTTGTCCTACAAAATTTTTCGCGGCAAATATGAAAAATTGTAAAAAAAAAAAAATCCATTACAAATTGCAGATTTTGGGGGGTTTTTGGCTTAAAACGTCTAAAGTAAGTTTTTTTACGTAAAATGTAATCTATAATAAAATACAGACGAGAAAATTACCTATAATTCATGTTCTTATCATTTTTTATTTCGTACGACATATGGCTTCCATAGAGGCGTTGAAAAATCGGCGAAAACCAGTAATTTTGAAAAATCGCAAAAAAAGTTAATCTTTTACACCCTTTCCGTTCATAACACTAAAAGTAAGAATTTCACTGTAAACATTTGCTAACGTACCCACTTATTATTAGGTTCTAGATTATTATGATGTAGGCATATTTTTCAAAATTACTGGTTTTCGCCGTTTTTTCAACGCCTCTACGAAAGTCATATGTCGTACAAAAAAAAAAAAAAAAAAAAAAAAAAATTACAAGAACATGAATTGTAGGTAATTTCCTCATCTGTATTTTAATATAGGGTTACATTTTGCGCAACAAACTTACTTTAAAAGTTATAAGCCAAAACCCTAAAAATCTGCGATTTTTAGTGTTTTTTTCAGGATTTTTCATATTTGCCGAGAAAAATTTTGCAGGACAACTTCATATTCGTGTTCAGAACCCCCCCAAAACATAAAATAAGACTAAAAATAATTACACCAGAATATTCACGAGTCTCCTAAAACAATTAAATCTGGGATCAAACACCATGTAACTGCTCGATGCCGATCTCTAAGATAGACATGTTAGATTTCTGTAATGATGTTGTTAAACTCGCATCGGCTCGTGACGCACATTTATACTTCTCGAGAAAGTCATTCATTGAAAATGGCTTGTATTTTATCTGCTCCGCTTATATTTATATATATGGCCGATAGGACCGCTTAATTTTTTTTATCGGCCCGGCCATGAAGGCCGTTAAATATTTTTGCCGGCCCGGCCCGTTTATCTTGTCTGTCGGCCCGGTCTGGCCCGTTGAAAAATTTGTTCTAATTCTGCCGGCCCGGCCCGCTTGAAAGCTCGCCTTCATTTCGCCGGGTACGGTACGGGCCCCGGGCCCGTGCAGACGTCTAGTCCTGTATCCTATATGCAAACTTTAAAATTTACGCAGATCACATAATATACTAAAATTGAGTTGCATTTGAAAACGCAAAATACAACTAAAGACGAATTTTCAGCAACTATCGTTGATAGACGATAATTTATTCAACTCCTTTCGTGCGTCACTGTTAAATAACTAATTGTAAATGTTTTATGCACCATTTTGTGTAATGGAAGTGCTGTATTGATCCTCAATAACATACATAAGTTTCGCCCCGTGTGAATTGAAACAGCATCTTTAAAATAAACTTCAAATAATTACTGCCTATAGGAGTAACGTTACCAAATACTTTTGTGTGTCTTTGTAAATGAATGAAAATGCTATGCATACCATTTTCTATAAGAAACATATTGCAATGAATCTGGATAAAGCATTTCAATTTCAAGACATTTTAAGAAATTTACCATCTCTAAAATATACTTCAAACATTTATCTGTCACACACCATAACGTGTCCGAATTCTTTTGTCTGCCCCTGTAATCGAACTTTAAATGCTATATATTCCTTTTTCAATACGGATAAGGCCATAATAAATCCAATTAATATGAATTTTCGAAACAATTAATTTACATTTACGAAAGTTAGGACGCAGCCAAACAGACAGACAAACCGAAGTCATAAACACTTTTACAGCTACTATGATAAACAAGTCGGAAATTGTACTTCAAACGTGGTTAATGAGGTGCGTTCGAAATATAACTAGTTTTATAAATATTCAGATCTTTGTGCAATAACTGTTGCACTCTTATGCAAAAAAGCCTGAATACAAAATGTATTACCATTTTATATATTAAATTCAGTAATACGGAAATAATAAGATTCCATCTTAAATAGGACGTTATCACCATGACAATCAGGAATCGTTACCTATCATATCATTGAATTAATGACGTATGATAGGACTTGATAGAATGAAGAAAACTTTTATTATCTTTTTTAGGTACGTTCGTAATTATATAAATACGTAGCACCTATAGTCGTCGTTCAGTCCGTCCGTCTGTCTGTCTGTCCTTCCGTCCGCATACAACAGAGCAAAAACTACTCAACCGAATGGTCTAAAATTTTAAATGTATAATTGGCGCAAAATTTTGTCGAATCATTTCAAATTTTATGAAAATAGGATGTATAGTTTAATGACAGGGACAGTCAAAAGTTTTCCGTTACATTAAGGTCAATGGGAAAAAATTATCGCTAGTGCATTTTAATGATGTTACAGCCTTTCGAACAGAATGAAATTGATATACACTTATGAAGTGCATTAAAATATACATTCAGTAGAATATGCGGTGGAAAAAATATTTATAAAACTAGTTATAGTACGAACGCACCTCATTTGCCACGTTTGACGATCAATTTCCAACTTGTTTAAGTTTTGATTCAATTTTCATAAAATTTGAAATGACTCGACAAAATTTTGCAGCGATTATATATATTAAATTTCAAACCATTCGGTTGGGCAGTTTTTGTACTATTATATGCGGACAGACGGACGGACCAATCGACGACTATAGATGTTACTTATTTATATAATTACGAACGCATCTAAAAATTATAAAAATACATCTAGAAATGAACGTTAAAATAAAATTAATAAATATATATTTAGTTTGAAAAAAAAAGGCACTAATAAGAATTTTTGGAAAAATAAGAACATTGAAGAAAAATAAACCATACATTACTACATTTTTCCAATTGAATAGTAGATTGCTTGTTTGTGAAACAATCACCCAATCAATGCGAATGCGTGGGAAAGAAGAATTTTAAACTTTTAAAATAGGTGGCAGCACTGTAATCAATGGCGTTTCTAGAAATAAATAAAGTGATAAACGGCACTTCGTTCCAAACACAGACTTCTAATATAAGAATATTAGAAGTCTCAGATTAGTCTTATATTAGAAGTCTGTGGTTCCAAAATGCCAAGCAAATATATTAAGTGTGATAATTCAAACGTGTTTAACTATTCAAAAATTGCATTTATTAAGTTACTAACCTCTTTAAATATGCCCCAGAAGTCGTTTAAAATAACATGATGTTTTGGAAAATTTATCAACACAGCTATTGTAAGCAGGGGCCTCGCTAAGGGAGGGGTGGGGTACCTCCCCCCCCCAAACATTCGCGAATGCTATTACACTTGGCAAATTTACAAACTTAGTTGGCAAATTTTTTTAACACTTTAATGAAAACTATAATATATTTTCTATTTCTGGTAGACATGGCAAAAATTACAAAACTAATTGGGAATATTATTAAACATTTAACAAATAAGAACGATATTACATTTTCTAATTGTGAAAAGTTGGCAAAATTATAAAACGAGTTGGCAAATATGGAAATTTAACTTGGCAGTTTAAGGCTTTCTCCCCCATCAATAAAAAGTCTTAGCAGATGGCGCTGATTGTAAGAAATATAGTTAAGGTAATTAATTACGTTTATAACCAAATAAATGCAGTTTTATAATTAATCATAGTCAAATTTTAGAGTTAATAGAATATCAATCAATTTATAGATTATGTAAGAGAAGTTTTAACCCCTGTAGTGTCTCTAAGCTGATATGAGAAATCCATTTTAACATATATTTTAAACTTCCAAAAATAGATGGCAGCACCACAATAAGAAAAAGTAAATTGAAATAGCGACTTTTTTGTTTCTTCTAAAATGTCAAACGTAATTTATGCAATTTCCGTATACATTCGCAAATTGATTAAATGTGAAAAACAGCATTTAACTAGGTATTAAATCTCTTTAAATGGACTCAAGAAGTAGTTCATAATAATAAAACGATTTGGAAAAGCTATAAACCTAGTTATTGTGGCAAAAGAGATCTAAGATTTATTAGCATTATACATTATCTCGGAAAGCTTATAAAAAGAGTTATTGTAATAAAATATTGTCATGCTTTAGCGAAGTAAATTAGGCTAAAAAACCCCAAACATTTATTCTTTTTATAATGTTTCCTTAGAGGCTTTTATAATATTCACGAACCAGTCCATGATTTTTTAATTTTTCAGACTTAATTGGTGCAGAATTGGATATCAGAAATCTGCTTTAGATTTTTTATATGACTTATGTAGTTGAATTCAGTTAATATGAGGAATAAAGGACTTATAAAATTCATGGTATTAACCGTTACATGTAATATACGTGAAGGCGATGACAATCTTAAAAATACACGCATAATTAATTACTCCTGTTAACTGCTCTATTTATCGTAATGCCTAAATTAATTTAACCCTTTGAAGGGCTAGCAATTGCGTTTGTTTAAGGCTGAATTCCCACCGGAAAATTGGAAAAAAAAATTATTTCAAAATAAGGAAAAGCAATTTTTCAACTCTTTTCCCCCAGAGTTATAAAAGTAAAACTTAATTAAAAGTTTCTGGTGCAAATCTTAATTAAACTTAGGTCGGATATAATATATCCGACCGCCCCTCAAGGGGGAATACAATAAATTTAACATAAAATATTCTGCCATACCTTTTTAAATATCATTTTCTTTAGACAAAATCATAGTATTATAGTCAAAACCTCTTCTAAAGAACATGTAATTCAGAAGGACATAAATGCCGCACAGAGGAGTATTTGAGACAAAAACCTGGCCAGAAGTGCAGAAATTAAAATTTGCTCAGCAGTTGTCTAAAGTATATTTTATACTAGCTGAATATAAAAAACAAGTAATATAAAATTGTTTTTTTTAAGTCAACTCCTATTTAGATCATCAAAGAAAAATGTAATATAATCCCTTAAACTAATATTAGTTTTTGTTGCATTAAAATATCTGAATTTGTTAATTTTCTATAAGCAAGTAGGTTTACAATGGAAGTCTATAGGGATTTGGCGAAATATTAGAGATATCGCCAAGTTGCCGTCACTTTTGGCGACTCATTTTGGTCAACAAATTTGGCGATATATAGTCAAGTTGTCGATAAACTTGGCGGTATTTGGCGACAGAACAGGATCCTTCTTATAGGTATGGAATTGCATAAAATGCTGTTCAATAACCAATGGTCACCATTTTTTCTCCCATATAAAATTAAAATTAATTAATTAAATTTAATGAACGAATTAATATTTGAAAAAAACTGTATTGACATCAAGTGTCATCCACTACAAGTTTAAAAAGTATATTTGAACTTGAGTGGATGAATAATAAGTATTTTATTAACGATTGAAAATTTGAGCAATATATATATATAGGGAGATTGTGAACTAATAGTAGGAATTTAATAAGTGAATTTTTTTCGCCGTTTGAATCTTAAAACATATATTAAATTAAAACTAGTCGAATGTACCAGAGCCAAAACTTTCTTCTATCTTTGCATGTTAATACCTCAAAATTTGCTACCACACTGCCAAAAAGAAATGACAATCTATGCCCACCACGAGATTCTAAAAATGTAATTTCGTTGAATGTGCGCAGTTAAAAAGTAAATGTAAGCGTCGCTTCTTTCAAACAAATCACTGAATTTCAGCACCCACCCTGTTAGATGTTTGCAACCAAAATTCCTAGTCCAAAGTGCATAATAGCGACACCTGTTGGGCAGTATACACCCACTCAAATAACTATCTATTTTTGTGAAAGTGTAACAGAATATAAAGTTAAATTAACCCTTTATGCACTGAATTATGAATTGATGAAAATTTTATCTTCTAAAGCATTTTTCGTGACTTCTTTAAACTACATTAGAAGATTTATATAATCATTTAATAAATTTTAGAAGGATTTTAGAAGGATTGAAGGATTTAGAAGGATTAATTAAATTTGAATTTACGGGGATTTTGTGCAATATTTATAACCCCCACTCAAATCTTTTATTTTAAATATTTTTCTTAGTATTTTGTAGGATTAGGAAATGTACAAATATAATATTATTACTATAGAAATATTTCCGAATTGAACCCCCCTCCCCCCCCCTAACGCCAAGAATGCGGAAAAGATGTAAAGGCAAAAGAAATCATCCTTTTAAAAATATTTTTGTTTTGTTTTGTGTAGGGAAGACCGGGGCTAGTAAGCGCAGTTTTTAGTTATTGAATTTTATAAAATTTTTTGTTTAAGTTTTTTAACAACTTTAACTGCACTTTTAAAGAACAGACATTCGGCTGTAAATACCCGGAGTTTTGAGCTTGTAGCTCTTGTAGTTTATGTTTAGCGGGAGCCTAAAGCAAATGGAATATTGTGCGCCAACCTACCCCGTCACGGAGCAAGTTGCTTATACCTATGGGGTAAGTTGGAACACGCTTTATAAAAATTTAAATGAAACTCAAATAAGGCACGCAGTTAAGATAAATCAATTTCATTACTATCAGTAAGTTTAAACAAAGGCGTTATCGCCGTACAGTGTAAATTCTAAATTATACAGATATAAAAATAATGAATAAGACATTAACACTGAGTAACTTCTATCCTAGTCGATATCATCACCAGAGTTACAGTTGTCACAAATAAAAAATCGAGTGTCTCCGTTTGGGCAAGCCCCATGTGCCCAAAATCTTGCATTACAGCCACTTTTCACTGTGTTTGTTGTATTTCAACCTACCAGCTCACACCAGAGGCCGAGCCAACTTACCCCGTATTCAATGCGCCTATAACCCCATAATAAATTTCTTCACAAAAAAGAAATGTAACCTTCTAAACATAAAAAAATTAAGGAAATCACATATGGGGTAGGTACAGTGAATTATACACTAAGAAAAACTGCACAAGTTAAATCGCAATTATTAAGATAAGTATTAGAAATTAGAAAAAGAATAAAGCAACAAAAAATTACTTATGAGTGCAAAAAACAGAAAAATCGCAATAAATGTCCACTGCACGTAGGTAACGTTGCAAAACTACAATGGGGATTGTAAAAAGCAAGAAGAAAGGTACTCTGCGACTGGTTGTGAAATCTATCCACAAACAGGCGATTTATGAGGACTGCACCTACTTACCCCTGTAGCCAACTAGCCCGGTCTCCCCTAACCAATAATGCTTTTGGAACAAGATAAAGTAAGGTATCTATAACTTATTCTAAATTGTATTACAACTAATCAATGTATTAAATGAATTTTATAACAAGTTATTTTAATGATATTTATAAGTACCGTCAGTAGATAAAGGGTTAAATTCCGTGTATTACTTTTTGAGATATAACTATCGAGAAAATTGTGAAAAATTCAGCATAGCAGCGCCACCTCCTGGGAGAATTACACGAAAACCTAATCAGCGCCAACTTACGTTAAGGTCTTACACAATATGAAGTTTGATAAAACTTCGTGCATTAGATCGTGAGATAGAGCTATTGAGTAAATCGTGAAAAATGCAGCATAGTCGCGTCACCTGTTGGGTGATTTACACCAAAAACGAATCAGCACCAATTTATATCAAGGCATAACTGAACCTAAAGTTTTATTAAATTCCGTGCATTAGTCTTGAGATAGGCGCCCACAAAATTTGTGTCAAATACAGACAGACGTTTTCTAAAATCAGTCAAATCGTGTTTAGGTCCTTTTGAAACGTACAAATCCGTCGAAAACCGGAAGTAGATTTTTTTCACGAATCCAATACTTTCTTCTTATGAAGATAGAAGAAAGTAATAAAGAAATAGTATCTTTTTAATCCAGTTAAAATTTTAACTAAAAGATGACAAATAAATATAAATTAATAATATCGCTGAAACATTAGATCCGGGTCAACTTTGTTACACGCCTTTCAGTTTCTTTGCGCTTAAAGTCACTTAAAAAATAATGGTGTTTGGCCTCGCTTTGGCTTCATCGCTGTTTTATATTATTTCCAATCCGTGGAATAATAGTAAAAAAAAATAAATCTGAAAAGTATATTTTATAATATTTTATTAATATTATTATGTACCATAATTAAAATAGACAAATTAATATATATACTACATCCATTTTTAAACCTACTCCGCCCCCCCCCCCCCTTTTCAAAAACGATTTGTATACACATAAAAAAGGTTTGTTTATTTTTTTAATACTAGGGGGCTCTGCCCCCTATGAGATACGCTCGCCAACCCTCGTCCAGACACCGCAGACTCTAAAAACTCGCTAATTTGATCGGCTTTAAAAATATTACGGAAAATTGTATTATAATTAAAAAACCAGTGGCGATCTCCCTGTATCCTTTGATTTTTCTTTGATTGGGAAATTTTAAGGCCGAATCAGCTGCAGTAAAGAGATCCAATGGCTGTTTTCACCTTTGATTAAATAAGATCAGTTAAACATTTGAAAATAAGCTAATATAAAATGAATAAGGTAAACTAAGTCTTTGTCTCAAGGTACTTTTTTAACAACGCTATAAGAAACTTGTTTTAAATAAGCTATTTTAAAAGTATCGTTTTAAGTCTGTCGTAATTTTCACCAAAGACTGTTTTTTTTTTAATATTCACGTACTCTGTTGTTAAATAGGAAATACTATTTGCGCTATCTTTATCACGAGTTAAAAAAGATCATCTCAAAGTATGAAATAAATGTCTCCTGTAAATATATTTTAAAATTTAAACTGTTTTGAAATATTAGTATTTCGCCATTTTAAATATGACGTAATTTCTCTTATTTAATGCTTTTAACGCATATTAATGAATTTATTATTTTAAAGTTTGCTTTCTCTTTTTAACATTCACGTAAAAATACTTTTGTTACTAGAAACGACATATTTTTATTTGCGCCGCCTTAGAATTGGCAACAGTATTTTAAATGATCATCTAAAAATGTGAAATAAATGTCTCATGTAAGTATGTTTTTAAATTTCAACTGTTTGGCAATATTATTATTTGGCCGCTTTAAATATGACGTATTTTCCTCCATTTACGGCTTTTAACGCATATTAATGAATTTTTTATTTTTAAATTTTCTTTCTCTTTTAAAATTCACGTGTAAATATAGGTTTTATGACGTAATTTTCAAGTTTTTTTCCTACTTTTAATACGTAATTTTTTAATTCTAATATGAAAGTTTTTTTTCCGTTTATAATAGTCACGTGCACATAAATTTTTAATTTGAAGGATATATTATTATTTTCGCTGTTTTAATAATTGGCAACAATTTAAAACAATTACCTTTTCTAAAACATGTAAAAAGTATCTCTCGAAAAGCTGAAAATTTGAATTCAAAATGGAAATAAACCCTCGAAAAATTAGTCAAATTAAAATAATTAATGCAGTCTGCACACCGGGAGCTTCTAATGTGTATGCTTAGAAAAAATGATTTAATTCCTAAGTATAGTTTTAGCTCCTATAAGATTTTTTTTAATGGAACGATTTTGAGCAACTTTAACATTAAATATCTTTTAAAATAATTATTCGATTTAAAAACTGTCTACATCAGCGTGTTTATCAAACATTTTTCTATACTACTACCCATTTTCATATTTTTACCCGAGTGCCAAGAAGGGTTATGTGTTTCACGCGTATCTGGGTATGTGGATTTCTTTATACCCTCGAAACATCTGAACGGCTGGATGGATTTTAATGAATGAGGCCTCTATCGATTTGTCTTAACCGTCCGATGGTTATAGGATAGGTTTTGTTTTTATAAATTCAAAATGGTGGCCGTAAAATACAAAATGGCGGTAGAGACGAAATTTTTTTTTTTACCCACATTATTGAGTGTCATATCATTGGATAGGTCTTTCAAAATGAAGACGATGTTTCACTGACTATTTTACAGTCAGAATCTCCGTTTAAAAATTACACAACCTGGAAATTGTGTAGGTAGGATCTCTAGCTTTACTGCAACTCTATCATCATAGACGTCTAGAGGCCTCATCAAAACAGTTTTTATAGATAGGAACTAACAATTAAACACAACTTAAAAGTCACCAGTACAATTAAATAAAAAAAAAGGTAAGTAATATAAAAAATAGTTTCACATTGATGAGAAATAATTAATTAGATCGCGGGTTTTTTGATTTTTGTATGCAGCAGTTTTCTTAATATTAATGAAAAAAGACCGCCGGCCACAAAAATTCATTTACTGAGGTGGTGACAGCGTTAGTCACTTTTTTTAGAATAGAGAGATAACTGAAATGCATTTAAGATTTTGTTTCTGCCTATTTGTGCTTGTTTTAATTTTTAAAAAAGTGCTTGGCTAACAAATGAAATTTATTATTCATGTGGGCTCTAAAGTACCTGTTGCAATCAGCCTTTCGAAATACCCCCACCCTTCCGTCCCCTCTATGAACAAGGCTGTATGATGAAATAGGAATACATTATTGTTTATGAGCAACAATTGTTTATATAAATACAGATAAAGATCACAAGATTACTCAGCCAATACATAGATAAGCAAAATGACAAACTTTTTAATTTATGCTTCCGCTATTTATGTCTTGTTTTAATTTACGTAATTGTTGATGTTCCGACAAAAGTCTGTTGTTCGCGTTTTAAATATTAATAACGTGGCTCTTGTGAAAAACTTGTAATTTACGCTGTTGCAATGTGTGCCAAAGCATTATTCAATTATTCAGATGTTTTAAATGTATATATGAATAATAATATACATGTGAAGTTAAAGAGCAACCCGACGCATCGGTGTATTAGTGATTTGCAGAATGAATGATTTTACTATCGAATCTGAAGACGAAATGAATTTATATATTTTTATGGGGTTCTATTATTGATTCTTAACCCCCCCCCCCCCCCCCCGGCTTGACCTACATGCGCAGGTAGATTTTGAAGTTAAGTGCTAATTTCAACAACAAAATCTAAATCATGATTAGAGATAAACCCACTTTAACAATTTCATCTGGTCGCTTTTGACGAGTTTTTAATTTCATTTTTATATAAGAGATGGTTTTATCAGAATAATGTTAAGGCGGAATTAAAAAAAATTCTTTCCCATGTTCAACAACTCGAAATTTTCTGGCATATTTTCAGATTCATTTTTAAAAGAAAAATGTGAAACTTGCTGACGTGATATTTGAAGAGATTTATAAGCGACCCGTGTTTTTATTTTTTGTTCAATTAATTAAAATTTGATTTATAAACAATTATTTTCTCAGTAGGACAATATTTTTCGTTTCCAACACAATCGCTTCGGGAAATTCGGTTCAAAATGCCCACTTTGACATTATTTTTCGAAATATTTTCTGCCACTATAAAAAAATCGACCATTACGGTACATTATACAGTTTCTGAATAAGAGAATCTACCAATAGGATGCGTTTGAGAGCAAAAATGGATTTAAAAATGAGTCAGAAAATAAGCTGCTTGGATTTGAATACAGCCTTAATAAGATGATTTTTTTCTTCAACCGCTATGTATTTCTAATTTGTTTTTGCTGTAAGAATTGGTCGTGCCAAAAACTTGTCAATATAAATGTTGTAGATAATATTAAGAAGATATATGATAAATTCATGCGAATTTTATATCTTCTAAACTGACGAAGTTATGGAATTTTTTTCTTCTTCACCTCCCCGTCTTTGTTTTCATTTTTAATTTTTTTTTGCGGTACGAATTCGTCCGATCAAAAACTTGTCAATATAAAAGTTGTAGATAATCTTAAAAAGATTTATAATAAAATTAATTGGATTTGATATCTTGAGAGTTGACGAAGTTATGAATTTTTTTCTCCCTAAAACCCTGTTTTTTGCTCCCCTTGAGCCCATTTTTAATTTTATCAAAAATCTGTGATACACAAATTTTTGTTCCTATTTTTAGAAGTAATAAAAACTTTAAACTGATTTGATATGTACAAAAATTAAGAAGTTATGGGGGTTTTTCGGTTTTCACAAAACCCCTCCCTATTTCCAACCCCTTGGTCCGATTTTGCCCATTAACGAACTTGAACGAGATTTTATGCCCCTTGATTTTATGAATCAGTTTGGAAGAGATTTGTGCAGAATTACGGAAGTTATCCTGTCCATAAAAAAGCGATATGTATAAGGTAGTATTTCATACGAAATCGACCTAATAAGATACTTCTTTTTTTATACAAAATTTCTGGCAGAAATCAAATTGTTAAAAAACAAAGGTTGGCAGCTAAGACCGAAGGATTCATTCGAATAGTAAAATCATTCATTTTGCCTGTCACTAGATATAATATTTAATTTAAGTCGTTATAAAAAAATCTTGTGCTGAAATTGATTAAAGCACGCTTTCTAATTTTAACTTTTATAATAGACTAGCCGCCTTCGCCCGCTACGCTGGTCGGTTTTTCTAAAGAAATCTTGAATGAAACAAAATATATCTGTGAATTTGATCATGCGTTTTAAAGCAATATGGACATTTACCTGGTGTACCCAACCGAATTGCTGAAAGCAATATGAATGTCATTACGCTATTATATCTTTTATTAGTCATACAAAATTCAGACTGTTAAGGAACAATTTCTTTAGTTGATCTGTTAGTGTAGCATTCGGTAAAGAACAATAGAACAATATGTAATATACTAAAAGCGTTCATGAAAAATTATCAATGCGAGTCTCATCAGAATCTGTTAATTAGACTTATTGAAAAGGCTGATCGTTCATAATAATTGGGTTCGCCTGGTTCTAGAACTTTTATCTATAATTCTACAATAAAAAAACATAACAACCAAGCAACAGCAAATGATATGTGCTTTATACTAAAACATTCACTGAAAAATTAACTAACCGATCAAGTTGCATCGTAACCCACTTAGCAGAATCTTTTAAACTGTAAAATATACCGAAACCTTCCCTAAAAATGATCTTATTAACAGTTTAAATCCCATAAAAATTCATTCAGTGGAACCTTTAAAAAAAGCAAATCTTTCAAAATTGGGTTCATCTGACTTAGAACTTTCCCCATAATTATTTAACTAAGCAACGTAGAACGTTATGTTTTATACTAACACCTTTTCTGAAAAATTATCTAACTAACAATGTTAAGTCCCGTCAAAATCTATTCAGCAGAACTCAAGATATAAGCGGCAGGAATGAATTTTCTCTTTGCATTATATATATATTGATATAAATATATTTTTCATAATCGCGTTAACCTGATTATTGAACTCTCTGGGAGGTAGGGGTAGGTATATACTGCATCACTTCTGAATTTTTTAAGGAACTCAGCTCAACTTCCATAACTATAGCATATATACTCTCTAGTATACCCTATCTCTTTAGTGTATATCTTCCAATTATCTTTACTGTACCACTGAGAACTTTTCCGCATAGCTCCGTAACTAAACAATACAGAATGATATGATAAATATCGATAAAATCCCTGAAATATTATCTAACTTACTGTGCATTTAATTAGTTGACTTGAAATCTTTCAAGTTCACCTAATTTTAGAACTCCCGTAGTAACTTAGAATGATGGTTTTTACATTAAACCATTTATAAACCAAATTTACTATTTAACAGTGTAAGTTCTTCATTAAACTTTTCTTCTTTACATTTGAAATAAAATCAGTAGCTGTTTTGGTGTTTCTCTGTTATGCCAACCCCATTGTTACCAAGCGTAATAGTTGGCACAAAAATGAAATGATACATTTAAAAAAAAAAAAAATTGTTGATAAAAAAAATGAGTATTTAAAATATATAACTTTTGAAAATTACAGATGTTGACCTACCATTTTTTTAAAATCAATAAAAATAATGGTACTACTTGGTTATCCCGTCGACCAAAAATCTATTGCCAAACTATAAGATTAAATGCCAATAATGGTTGATCGTAAATGTCACATTCACTTGACTTTAAGCAAGTCACACGTATTTACGTCATCAGGTGATTTTTATTTCGACGTTTTAAATGTATTTTTTATTGATTTTATACTAAATTATTTGTTCTTTCGTTATTTAAAATAAAAATTATGTCAATTTGTATAATTTGGCGAGTGGTTTGGCGATTTATATAATTTGGCGAAATTGGTCGACGGATACCAAAATAAATACTTAAAATGTAAGAATAAATAAATATTTTGCAAGTAATAAAATATAGTCAATTTAAACTGCAGTCTTGAAATTGTAAATGTCTTTTACTACTGAAGCATGGCGTACGTAATACGTATGTCTCACATTGCAGTAAACATTTCATTCTTTCAATGGAGACATTCATGGTTTTTTGAACAAAACATTTTTATATGTATAATTCCTAACTTCTGAAATAATTTTATTGTAGCTTCCTCATCTTCAGATAACTGCGAAATGGTAAAATCTATATCAGTATCAGTAATAAATATTTTCTATTAAAAAAATAACAAATTAAAAAGTTTTGCGAGATTATGATGGAATAAAATAAATTCCATTATTAAAAATTCTTGCATAAAAATATTCACGTTCAATAATTAGCAAATATTAATGTGTGGCACGGTTTGCAATAAAAATCGTTTGCACGATTAGGGTTGAAGTAAATGGCGCGATACCATACATTTTGGCATGGTATCGCGACGAAAATTAGAACGAAAAAGTACACACAGTTTTTTTTTTTTAGTTTTAGTTTTTGAGGCGTTTGAATTTTTTTTTCTAATTGACGAAGTTGTTTTTATTTAACCAAAAGAATTGGTTAAAAAATTATTCAATTTGAATTTTTTCCCTTGCTATAGTAACAGAATGAAATGAATGAGTTTTTAGAAATTATCACTTCAAAAATTCAGGTTTTGGCGCCAATGATAGTGCCAAATTAGAAAAATATGAAATATGTCTCGAACTATTGGGTTTAAAAGAATTTAGTTAGTACCATTCGATTCAGCATTCAAAAATACACCAAAATATGTTATCAGTTGAAAAATAACTATAAAATCAGATTTTTAAGAAATTTTTTTAAAGTTCGTTCTCTTTTTTACCCCCCCCCCCCTTATTGGTTGAATTTTTGAAAATCCTTTCTTAGCGGCACTCTATATCATAAGAAGTATTTTTACCCCGATTTTCAAGATTTTAGGTTCAGTAGTTTTGGCTGCGCGTTGATTAATACAAAATCCAGACTTTCTTTTATATATATAGATTATTCGAAAAAAAAAATTGATTTTTTTAAATCGAAATGGAAAACTTTTGGCACAGATGCCACATACGGTCACATATTGGCACTATTTTTTTTTTCTGACGCCAATGTCATATACGCAACGGGTACTTAACTGGCGCCATAGTATCGTTATTTTGCTTGATTTGATAAGCCGGATGTTGTTGTTTATGCTGTTGATGTTTTCCCCAAATTAGCGTCGGAAAAAAATCTCGCCAATATGGGGCCGTATATGATATCTGGGCCAAACTTTCATATGAAAAGCGAAGGGATCAGAGCGTATTTATTTATGGCAGTTACACGACTTGGACTATTATAATATAGATGAAATGATGGCGATAGAATAATATTTGGTGACTTATCACCTGTACCTGGCTAATATTAAAGTACCAAAATGGCACCAGGAATATAAAAAGCGAAGTGGTTCGCCCGGAACTGTTGATGATAGTCGCATGGCTTAGGCTATTGTTATAGAAATTGTTTTAAAATACCGGTAGACAAAGACTCTGTACACTTAATTCCTTTTATTTTAGCTTCTTTTCAAACGTTTAACTGATCCTCTTTAATCAAACACAAAAACAACCATTGGATGTCTTATCAGCAACTGATTCGACCTTAAATTTTTGAAATCAAAGGAAATTGAATGGAAACCCGTTTACAGGGAGATCTGCACGGCTTTTTTCAGTATAATTCAATCTTCTATAATATTTTTTAAACCGATCAGATTAGCGTGTTTTTAGATTCTGCGGTGTCTGAACGGGGGTTGGCGAGCGTAGCTTGCAGGGGGCAGAGCCCCTAGTATGTAAATAAAGTAGAATTTACTATCAGCCAAAAATATCTTCAAGACTGAAATCAGTCCTGGGACTGAAGGTCTTGCCCCCATGTATATGAGGCGTTCAGACGACAACCTGACCAACTCCCTTTTACAGGGCTGCCACTGCCGAATGACATCAAAAATAGTATCTTTAGTAGCTTACGATGAAAAAAGTAGTAGCCAAAATAGTAGCATTTGTACAAAAATAGTAGCCAAAATAGTTGCATGCTTACTTAAGAAAAACAAGTTGGAAATTGCTCGTCAAACGTGGCAAATGAGGTGCATTCGTACTATAACTAGTTTTATAATTATTTTTTGCACCCCATATTGTACTGAATGTATAATTTTTTGCACTTCATAAAGCGCATAGTCTGATACATCATTAAAATGCACTTCCAATATTTTTTTCCCATTCCCCGTAATGTAACGGAACACTTTTGACTGTCCCTGTAATTAAACTATACATCCGATTTTCCTAAAATTTGAAATAGCTAAACAAAATTTTGCAACAATTATATCTTTAAAATTTCAGACCATTCGGAAGGCTGTAATATCATTAAAATGCACTTGCAATAATTTTTCCCATTGGCCGTAATGTAAAGAAAAAGTTTTGACTGTCCCTGTAATTAAACTATGCATCCGATTTTCCTAAAATTTGAAAGGGCTCGACAAAATTTTGCAACAGTTATATCTTTAAAATTTCAGATCATTCGGAAGGCTGTAATATCATTAAAATGCACTTGCAATAATTTTTCCCATTGGCTGTAATGTAAAGAAAAACTTTTCACTGTCCCTGTAATTAAACTATACATCCGATTTTCCTAAAATTGGAAAGGGCTCGACAAAATTTTGCAACAGTTATATCTTTAAAATTTCAGATCATTCGGAAGGCTGTAATATCATTAAAATGCACTTGCAATAATTTTTCCCATTGGCCGTAATGTAAAGAAAAACTTTTCACTGTCCCTGTAATTAAACTATACATCCGATTTTCCTAAAATTTGAAAGGGCTCGACAAAATTTTGCAACAGTTATATCTTTAAAATTTCAGATCATTCGGAAGGCTCTCATATCATTAAAATGCACTTGCAATAATTTTTCCCATTGGCCGTAATGTAAAGAAAAACTTTTCACTGTCCCTGTAATTAAACTATACATCCGATTTTCCTAAAATTTGAAAGGGCTCGACAAAATTTTGCAACAGTTATATCTTTAAAATTTCAGATCATTCGGAAGGCTCTCATATCATTAAAATGCACTTGCAATAATTTTTCCCATTGGCCGTAATGTAAAGAAAAACTTTTCACTGTCCCTGTAATTAAACTATACATCCGATTTTCCTAAAATTTGAAAGGGCTCGACAAAATTTTGCAACAGTTATATCTTTAAAATTTCAGATCATTCGGAAGGCTGTAATATCATTAAAATGCACTTGCAATAATTTTTCCCATTGGCCGTAATGTAAAGAAAAACTTTTGACTGTCCCTGTAATTAAACTATACATCCGATTTTCATAAAATTTGAAATGGCTCGACAAAATTTTGCAACAATCATATATTTGAAATTTCAGACCATTCGGTTGGGTAGTTTTTGCTCTGTTACATGCGGACAGACGGACGGACAGACGGACGGACTGAACGACGACTATAGGTGCTACGTATTTATATAATTACGAACGCACCTAAAAAAAAGGGGGGGGGGTAGGGGAAGAATCCTTATTTGTTACCAAAATAATAACCAAAACTGTTTCATGAAAATTCACATCTGATTTTACTACACTTTATGTTTCCACCCTAATTTGCCACTTTTTGTACTTTTAATATAAAATCACACATTAATTGTGCAGTTCAGTTTTCATAAACTAAACTAAATATTTGCTTGGCATTACTGTGAAGCAACTGCAAACAAAAAAAACTTTTGTTATTTATTATAATCAGTACAAGATCAAAAACTTATTGAAAATATACACATTTTTCGAAAAAAAGCACCTTAAATTTGGCGTTTCCCATAAGTCAAGAGACACAAGCCCATTGATTTCTGCTTTAATCAGGCCTCAATTCTAAAAGAAAATCTTATTATTTAAGCTACAACTTTAAATGCGTTAGCTGCAATTTCAATAAATTAAAGCAGGAAATCTGCCTACAAAAACAGCTTTATCAGAAAAGATGCATTTGGCAAAGAACAGGCATGTGCAACTTTTGTGTGCAAAACTGATATAACCTTTACAAGAAATTTATGTAAAATAGCAAAACTGGCATAAAGCCGGATTTTATAGCCACCAATAGATTAAACAAGAAATAATCAATATTCCAAATTGTTATTATCGACATTTTAAATCTATTATTAAATTTTAAAACTGTGTTAAAAAAAAAAAAAATTCTTTTATTATCAAAACCCGATTAATAAAATACAAGCCAACATAGGTCAAAGGTTATGGGTTCATAGATTTCTGGGAATACCAATTTAATGCTTTTTTTAATGTACGAATATCTTTTAATCCGTTTTTGATCCTGTAATAGTCAATATTTTTAAATTTATAGAATGGGAAGAGGTTAAAAACAAAAAGAGATGTATACATATATATTTATCTAACTATGCATCTATATGTTCCCAGTTTTTTTTGTCAGCAAATTATGCCATGCCAATCAGCACGGCAATAGATCATTGGCAAAGATTAAAATGAAGACCACCATGATGTTTAAAATTTTTACATCCCTGAGCCTTGCTAAGTTACATTTTGTTATCAATTTAGTACCAATTTTTGATAATTTTGAAAACCTCCATTATATATGCCAATTTTAACTAGAAATTTTATCCAATAAAAATTTCAAATTTAGATAGGAAAAGAACAGCAACAAATCTAACATCTTTTTGACCTTTTCAATAATAAATTTAAAAGAAAAACATTTGCTGCATAAAAATCACTAAAAATTACATGTTCAAAGTATTGTGTGATTTTATTTATTTCTGGTCTTAAGATTTTATTGAAGTAACTATCACATGGATGTTGACATTTATGTTGTGATCGGACAAAGATTGAACAGCGATGACCGCGATGACCACCTCGGGAGATAAAGATTGAACACAGCAAATTATGACATGTTGATCAGCACAGCGGTAGATCGGTTAATAAGCTGACCACCAGGTTTTTGAGCAGAAAATTTGAGATCCCCGAGTTTTGCTAAATTACATTTTGTTATCAATTCAGTATCAATTTTTGATAATTTGCAAGTCTTCCTTTCATATGCCAATTTTAACAAGAAATTTTATTTAATAAAATGTATCTTATTCATAAATGACATTTATTTCAGATTGGTTACTAAATTTCAGGTATGAAATACATTTATGCTATGAGTGAAGAGACTAGGAACAAATCAAACGCACACAGCACAGTGATCTAGAATGAAGCGCATAAAATTCGTATGACGGTTAAAAAATTAAATCCTTCTATATATACACAAGTTGGAAATTGCTCGTCAAACGTGGCAAATGAGGTGCATTCGTACTATAACTAGTTTTATAATTATTTTTTACACCCCATATTGTACTCAATGTATAATTTTTTGCACTTCATAAAGTGCATAGTCTGTAGCATCATTAAAATGCACTTGCAATAACTTTTTTCCCATTCCCCGTAATGTAACGGAACACTTTTGACTGTCCCTGTAATTAAACTATACATCCGATTTTCCTAAAATTGGAAATGGCTCGACAAAATTTTGCAACAATTATATATTTAAAATTTCAGACCATTCGGAAGGCTGTAACATCATTAAAATGCACTTGCAATAATTTTTCCCATTGGCCGTAATGTAAAGGAAAACTTTTGACTGTCCTTGTAATTAAACTATACATCCGATTTTCATAAAATTTGAAATGGCTCGACAAAATTTTGCAACAATCATATATTTAAAATTTCAGACCATTCGGTTGGGTAGTCTTTGCTCTGTTATATGCGGACAGACAGACAGACAGACAAACAGACGGACGGACGGACTGAACGACGACTATAGGTGCTACGTATTTATATAACTACGAACGCACCTAAAAAAAAGTTTTGATTTGGAAATGGACCAATGAAAATCTGCGTAGATATTCCGGGTAGATCCACATCCAATTTGAATGCTTAAGCATGGCCTTTCATCGTTAATATTAAAAAAACTGTTGCATACAAAAATATGAAAATCGGTGTTATTATAGAGAAATGTTTGATAAACACGCTGATGCAGACAGTTTTCAAATCGAAGAATTATTTTAAGAGATATTTAATGCTAAAGTTGGACAAAATCGTTCCATTAAAAAAGTTTTATTGGAGCAAAAACTATACATGAGAATTTAATCCTTTTTAGATCATTTTATACGTTATAAGTTCCCGGTGTGCAGATTGTATTTATTTTTCTTATTTGACTCATTTTTTGAGGTTTTATTTCAATTTTAAATTCAAATTTTCAGCATTTCGAGAGATATTTTTTACAAATTTTAGAAAATGTTATTAATTTAAACTGTTGCCAGTTGTATAAACAGTGCAAACAATAATGTTTACTTCAAATTAAAAATTTATTTTACACGTGACTATTATAAACAGAAAATATAAAAAGCAGGAACTCATTGAAAATTACGTCATAAAAATTATAATTACACGTGAATTTTAAAAGACACAGAATATCGTAAAATAATAAATTCATAAACATGCGTTAGAAGTCTTAAATAGGAGAATTTACGTCACATTACACTTATTATATAAAATGAACAAAAAATAATATTAAAATAATAAAACTGTAAAAAATCTCCATAAAATAAAAACAAAACACAGGACGCGTTTCGAGCTAAAAACATAACAGCTCGTCATCAGCTACAGCATACACGTGTCCGCAAGCGAACAAGTTCAAAAATGAACTGAAGATAAAGAATGTTGCAAAGAATCCGACAGATGGCGCTACCTGAAAGAGGCAGATGCAAAAGTGAAAGGTGTTGCCAAAAAGATAGAAGAGAAATTGATAGGGAAGAAATGGAAATAAAAGAAATAAACAAATAAAAATAAAAGAAGTAAATTAAAAATATAAATAATAATAAATAAAGAAAAAAAAAGAATTAAAAAAAAAAGAAAGAAAAAAATCCATATATTTATTTATTTATTTAATTTTTTTTTAAACAAAATAAAAAGAAAAGAAACAAGAGAAAAGGGAAAAGAATTACAATAGTAATTTCCACGCTGGAGATAGGAAAGGAGATGATGGGAGATCATTGACAAGATTAGCAGAATTTTTTGAAATAAAATATGCTTCATGAAAATCCAAGTGTGAGGGAGAGGCAGGGGAAGAAATAATTTTGGCCATGGAGAAAATGAAACAATGACTGGAAGACCAACAGTGAGAAGAAATCGAAGATTTAGAGATTTCTTGATTTGCAATATACCTCTGATGCTCGCCTAATCTGAATTTTAAAGCTCTCTTTGTTTGACCAATATAACCTAAACTGCAAGAGCAAGGGATGAAATAAACACCCCACCGGTTCTCAGTAGGAACAGGATCTTTTAGAGAAGAGAATTTAATTTTATTCATAGGTTTGAAGATAACTTTAAAGTTAAAACGAGAAAGGATTTTAGCAATTTTGAAACAGAGAAGAGAATAAAAGGGCAGAACTATTATAGAATTAAAATTAGGAGGATTATTTGAATCAGAAAAAGAACGTTTAGGCTTATTAAATTTATACAAAGCTTTATCAATCAAAGAGGGATTATAACCACGAGCAAGGGCAAGAGATTTGAGATAATTTCATTATTCAGAGCAGAAGAGTCAGAACAAATACGTATCGCCCTAAAAACAAAAGTATAAAAGGACGCCACTTTTTGTTGAGGAGGATGATTTGAAAGAGCATGAGGAGGAAGAGAGACAGCGAAAGGTTTTCTATAAACGGAGGCAGAGAACCGATCTGGGTGTTTTGAAACCAAGACGTCAAGGAAAGGAAGAGAATTGTTCTCTTCGACTTCGAGAGTAAATTGAATACAAGGATCAACAGAATTAACAAGAGAAAGGAAATTAGAAAGTTTCAAGGTCAGAGGGAATTAAAATGAAAGTGTCATCAACATACCTAAACCAGAAAGGAAATTTATATAAACTGAAGAGTTTTTCTTCAACAAAATGCATATAAATATCACATAAAAGAGGAGACAGTGGGTTACCCATGGCCAGACCCTCAGTTTGAGAATAGAATATATATATATATATATATGGATCTTTTGTTTTTAGGGTTTCGTTCATCTGACGAAACCCTATTCGTCTCGCTCCTCTGTCTGTCCGTCCGTCTGTCTGTCCGTCACAGAGCCCGTTCTCAGATACTATACATGTTGGAGACTTGAAATTTTGCATACTTATAGACGAACACCACACATCATACGACAAATCATGAAATTTTGAAAAAGTCGTACATTTAACCCTTTGGGCTCCCACATGTGTATTTTAAATAATTCTTTCTAAGTGAGTCCCTAATTAGGTTGCAGACGTGAAATTTTGCGTACTTATAGACGGACACCTCACATCAAACTAAAAATCCTAAAATTTTGAAAAAGTCGTACATTTAACCCTTTGAGCTCCCACATGTGTATTTTAAACAATTCTTTCTAAGTGAGCCCGTAATTAGGTTGGAGGCGTGAAATTTTACACACTTATAGCTGAACACCTCACATCAAACGACAAATCATAAAATTTTGAAAAAGTCGTACATTTAACCCTTTGGGCTCCCACATGTATATTTTAAACAATTCTTTCTATGTGAAACCCTAATTATGTTGGAGGCGTGAAATTTTGCATACTTATAGCTGAATACCTCACATCAAACGACAAATCATAAAATTTTGAAAAAGTCGTACATTTAACCCTTTGGGTTCCCACATGTGTATTTTAAACAATTCTTTCTAAGTGAGTCCCTAATTAGGTTGCAGACGTGAAAGTTTGCGTACTTATAGATGGACACCTCATATCAAACGACAAATCATAAATTTTTGAAAAAGTCGTACATTTAACCCTTTGGGCTCCCACATGTATATTTTAAACAATTCTTTCTATGTGAAACCCTAATTAGGTTGGAGGCGTGAAATTTTGCATACTTATAGCTGAATACCTCACATCAAACGACAAATCATAAAATTTTGGAAAAGTCGTACATTTAACCCTTTGGGCTCCCACATGTGTATTTTAAACAATTCTTTCTAAGTGAGTCCCTAATTAGGTTGCAGACATGAAATTTTGCGTACTTATAGACGGACACCTCACATCCAACTAAAAATCATGTCAATCAACTCCCACATGTGTATTTTAAACAATTCTTTCTATGTGAGCCCCTAATTAGGTTGGAGGAGTGAAATTTTGCATACATATAGATGAATACCTCACATCAAACGAAAAATCATAAAATTTTGAAGAAGTCGTACATTTAACCCTTTGGGCTCCCACATGTGTATTTTAAACAATTCTTTTTAAGTGAGCGTCTATTTAGGTTGGAGGCGTGAAATTTTACACACTTATAGCTGAACACCTCACATCAAACGCAAATCATAAAATTTTGAAAGTCGTACATTTAACCCTTTGGGCTCCCACATGTGTATTTTAAACAATTCTTTCTATGTGAGCCCCTAATTAGGTTGGAGGAGTTAAATTTTGCATACATATAGCCAGAGGCGCCATTTCAGAATTTTATTGGGGGGGGGGGCAAAGCTGTCTTTAAGGACAGTGGCATAGCCAAGGGTGGGGTGGGGTTCGGGGGGGGGGAGCCTGTTGTACTCTCTCCCATCAAAACGAAAACCTATGAAAAATTCCGTTTTAAGCAGGTTTTTTTTATCTTAGCAGGTATAATTTCAAGATAGTGACTAACATTTTTTCCGTTTAAGACAGTATTCTATTACAGACAGTTTCCCTTTTTACAAGTATTCTTAAAGGCATTTAAAACATCCTTTCTATAGTATACCTCTGAAGAGAACTGGTATATTACATATTATAGGTATATTATATTTATTGTAAAACTTGCGAATACGAAACCTGTCAAAAAAAGAATTGTTTCGCAAACGGAAAAAAAAAAATTAAGTTTCTATGAAGAAAGCACTATATAATTATACTTGCTAAGAAGGGTACCTGTCTAAAACGGATATTTTTTTTTTCTTTGCAGGCTTTGCGGACAGGACAGGGAGCCATTTAATAAGTTTCTTAGAGTGGGGAGAGGAGGCAAGATTTTGTTTGAGGGGAAGGGTTTGAAATAGCATGCCATTCTTAACATTTTCATAAGCATGGGATTCTTCAAGAAATATTTTTAACACTTTCCAACGCAGTTGAAAAGTGAATTGGGTTTGTGTGTCCGTCTGGTCATGCTCTAACTCACGTAAATATACTCGGATTAACGCGTAATTGATATATGTTATTAATGTTTACAATGGAATGTTCGGTATTCAAAATGAAGTGTGTATCATTCATAGTTCATTTACAGGAGGACACAAAAGTATTCCGTTAGATTATGGTCTATCGGGTAAAATCATTTGCGGTATATTTTATTATTGTTGTATTACAGTATTTAAACATAATAACATTTATATACATTATTGCGGTGTACTAAAAGATGACTACTACATGTAATGTTATGTTTAGCACTTACAGTTCGCGTCCAGGAGAACTCACAAGTATTCCGTTATATTATAGTCTATGAAGAACGAATATTTGTGACGTATTTTAATAATGTTACTCCGTTACAAACATAATGAAATTGATAAAAATTTCTGAGATGTGCTAATTAGAGATGAGTTCGGGCTCATTTTTCAGAGCCCGGGGCCAACAATTTTAAATCCGAATCCGAAAAAAATTTGTGCCATCAGAGCTCGATTCCGATACCGAAAGTATGCACGGAAAAAAGGTTTAACAAAAATGCATATTTAAAAGCTGTTCTATATGTAATAGATATCATTTTTTAACAACTGTTAATCTCTAGCACATAATTAATTTTATGAAATTTACATTAAATCTTATCAAAAGAGACGTTTAGTGTCAAATAGAAATATACTTCCCTAAAAAGATTTTTAAATTTTTCTCCCGCAACAAGTAGGTATCTCTGATTGACACAATATCGAAGAGTATTTTATGTATAAATTAATGAAATTTGCAGAAATTATGATTTATGTGACGAAGAACCGAACGGCGTTTTCTGTTTCCTATAAAAGGTGTAAATCTTTCGCATTTATCATGGCTTTGAAAATCAGTTTAAATTATAAATTTGACACCGTTACCGAAAAGATTCGATGCTTTTATAGAAAAAGAAGAAACGCTGCTTGATTGCTTTCAATCGGGAATAACAACACATGCCAATTTTATCTATTTACGTATGAAAGTGATTGTATGAATATGAAGAACAGAGTCACAGAATGAGCAGACTTCAAGAAGAAGCATGGGGTGATCGAACAGACTTCAAGAAGAAGCATGAATAAAATCACCAACATTATTTTCATATAAAGAGCGATTACAATCGCAGACAATAGGAGACTAAAAATTTGCAAATCTTAGGCTAATGTTGATTGACGTAAAAGAAAATATTTATTTCGCGTTAGATCTCTGAAAAAAGTAATAATAAATAAACATTCCAATTAAACAGTATCCTAATGGCGCCATATTCTGATTGCCGCCAACATCAACAGGTCGTTACTCGCGTTAAACTACAGACATAAATCATCAAATATCACAAGTTTTCTTTCAAAATAATGTTCGGCAAATACTAAAAATAAAAAAAAAAAGAAAAAGAAAAGAAAATCTATTTCTCTTTCCTCCTGATCAAAATAGCATTAAAAAGACTTGCAATGGGATAATTAATTTTTAAGCAGTAAAAAAGTTATTTTTTGTTTCTATACGAGTACGAGAATAAATAAAATTGCCAATTTGAGAAAGAATGGGCCCGAGCCCGAGGCTGGTATAAAAATCAAACCCGTGTCAGGTCCTGGTTGAGTCCGTCTCATCTCTAGTGCTAATACATACTTTCTGTAGAATATGGGGTGCGAAGCATTCATTACTCATTTACAAGGTTATGCAAAAGAGTTCGATTATATGATGGTCTACGGGTAAAAACTGTTCGCAGCGTATTTCAATTATTTTGCACTATTTCAAACATGATGAAACTGATATACATTACTGAAGCTAACAACAAAATGCTTGCATTAAAATAGGATGGGGATTGCATTTATCATTCATTTACAGGGACACATAAAAGATTTCGGGAACAAATCTGTATGCGAAGTTTGGCTATTAGGTATGATTGCTGCAAGTCCGTTTTCACTTATGGTAAGATTTTTTAGTTTAACTAAATTTTTGAATACTACATGGTGTGCATAAATTCTATAGAACATATACAGAGCAATTTTTAAATTCGTAAGACACACAGAAAAATTCGTAAGCATTATTGAGAAAGAGCAGGAATTGCTTAAAGATGTTATTTTTAATTTGAGTTATGCAGCTTCAAGTTGTCTTTCAAGCCCAACTACATTTAGTATAATATACTAAGGTAAGTTTGCTGCATATAAATAAAATCATATACAGGACTATGCAAAGAACTGGATATATAATCGCCTATGGATATTAACTCATGGAAGCGTAATTTAAGTAGCTTAAGCATTGCTTGAATTAAATTTCAGCATTAATATGTGGTGTGTATTAAAATCTGTATGTCATATACAGGGCTGTACAAAAGAATTTAAGTACGTTTCCCCCTATCGGTAGAAACTGCTGAAGGGGAATTTTTTACTGTGTTATGCATTTTCTTACTAAACATAATTTAAGCACACTGTGTAGCATATATACAAATTTATAGATCATATACAGAGCTTCACAAAAGAACTGGATTACTTTTACGGTTATGGGCGGTAATTACTGAAATATGTTTTTTAAATGTGGTATAAGGACTGTTTCCTAGAAATCTGCACAAACTTTTCTTGACTTGAAAGTTATTAAAAAACGAGATAAAGAACTCAAATGGACACTGTAAGGTGACTTCAATAACCACCTTAGTCAATAACCACTCTGAAAAACTGTTATCGGATTTCAATTAAACCGTTTCGTTTGACATTATCGATTTTACTTTTGGTGGTACTTGCTAGACATTGTACAAAATTTAACTTCATAATTTTGAAACAATACTGATGGACATAAATCAAGCTAATTAGCTGTGATAAAGATAATTTCCTCAGTTACATAAATAATGCGTCGTTTCAACTTAGCCATAAATCTATTCAAAAGAAATTAACCTTGAAAACTTTGATAAAGATAATGACTTGTTGAGTGACTCATAGACATTAAACTGATTTATTATTATTATTATGATATTGCTATTACAATTATTATTACTGATTTATTATCTTATAATGTAAATATTTTTTTTTTTCATTCTGAAAATGTAGTTATTCCAGAGAAGAGGGATGAAAAATGCTCTCTCTTTTTCACAATTTAAACAAAGTGAATTAAATAGCTTAAAGTGTTACCACTGCTTATTTATTTGATATAATAGTCTACAATTTCTTTTGTCAAAGGAGGTTATAAAGAGTGGTTGATTAAAAATATGACAACTAACACATATTGGAATAAACAAAGTGTGGATTTACACCGAAATAGATAAGTATCCTGAAGAACGGGTAAGTCCCAATTTTATCTAACTTACTCACGCCTTTTTCATTGGGATTCAAATACTAACAAGATTATGATTACTGATCACTGAATAAAAATAAATAAATTAAATAGCCTCCACTGAAATCTGAAATATCAGATATTTGATAAATAAACTTTTAAACTTTCAAAAAGAAAAGTTGGAAGAACTTTTTACGGTAACACGTAAGTAATCAAAAGTTAAGAAAATGGCAGCTTCTATAGATAATTTAGCAATTGAAAAACTTACAGCTACGAACTACTCGATTTGG
The DNA here is from genome assembly GCA_963932465.1 of Maratus speciosus. Lineage (NCBI taxonomy): Eukaryota > Metazoa > Arthropoda > Arachnida > Araneae > Salticidae > Maratus > Maratus speciosus. The sequence goes on from OZ010797.1 coordinate 324,193,520, forward strand.
AAATTCAAGGCCGAAATGATGTTAACTAAAGAAGACTTATTTCATGTAATTACGGAAGAACCGCCTAATCCAATTACGGACGCTTGGTCCAAAAGTGATAAGAAAGCCCGTGCTCTAAATCTAATCTAACAATTGATGATAGTCAGATTACTCATGTTAAAAATTTACAGACAGCCAGACAAACTTGGCAAGCTTTGCGTGAAATCCATGAGCGACATAATTTGTCTAGCAAACTTTATCTCTTAAGAAAACTTTACGGGATTAAATTAGCGGAAGGTGGCAACGTTGTTAATCATATTACAAAAATAATGGAATTAGTAGATAAATTAGCGGCCATAGGAGAAGTTATAAATGATAACCACATTTCTGCACTGTTATTATGCTCCCTACCCCAATCTTATGATACTCTTATTACTGCCCTTGAATCGAGAGAAGAAAATCAACTCACACCATCATTTATTAAGTCTAAACTTATTGACGAATATAACCGACGATATGATAATAATGAGAGAGCAGAAAATCCTGCCAGAGCATTTAAAGCACAAAAAAATTACAACAACAAAACAAGTAATAAATACTGCTCCAATTGTCGGATGAGAAACCATTATACCCAGGAATGTTGGCATAATAAAGCCAAAACACAAAATACACCACAAAATCAACACATTAGACCAAACAAAAAACATCACTCTACATCACTAGTTTTTCAAAAGAGTGAAAACAATTTTAGAAGTGAACAAACACCAGAATCAAACCGTAGGTACAGTCACTCTGAAAATGAAAACAATACATGGAGGGCGAGTGAAAATAAAAATTACGCCTTTATAACACAAGGAATAGAAAACAAAACATTTATAGTAGACAGTGGCAGCTCAAGCCATATTGTGTGTTCAGAATCAATGTTTACAGAAATAAAATCACGCGAAAAAACAAATGTAACCATCGCAAACGGGAAAAAACTTATCAGTTACGGGTCAGGTGACGTAAATATAAACACGCGAACATCAGACAGCAAAGTTCATGAAATAACACTTAAAGATGTATTACTAGTACCTGAAATCGAAACAAATTTATTATCGGTTAGCAAAGCGACACAAAATGGATGTGAAATTATATTCAGAAATGACAAATGTATGTTCAAACTTAACGGAGAAATATGCTTAGAAGCGCGAAAAGTAAATAACCTATACGAAGTTCAGTTGGCATTCCAAAACTATGCAAACGTAGCACAAAGCTGCAACAACAAAAATTGCCTAGAATTATGGCATCGTAGGTTAGGACATAGAAATCTAACATCAATTAAAGAAATTACGCAAAAGGAATTAGCTACTGGAATCCAAATAAACAACTGTAAGCATAACATAGATTGCGAACCGTGCATTAAGGCAAAATTAACTGATGAACCCTATCCAAAAATTGCAGAGTATAGAGCAACTAAAAGACTCCAGCTCATTCACTCCGACGTGTGCGGATCTTTTCAAACACCGACAATAGGGGGGAAATCATACTTTTTGACTTTTATTGATGACTACTCACGATTTACGATCATATACCTATTGTCTAGAAAAATTGAAGTTTACGAAAAACTTAAAGAATTCATCGCGTTAATTAGCAACAAATTTGGAGAAAAACCGAAAGCAATTAGAACAGATAACGGAGGGAATCAGATGAAATAGAAAATTACCTCAGGGCTAGTGGGATAAAACATCAACACACAGTTCCATATTGCGCAAGCCAGAACGGTGTGGCAGAGAGGAAAAATTGATCGTTAGTTGAAATGGCAAGGACAATGTTAAGTGAATCAAATTTACCATTAAAGTTCTGGGGGGAAGCAATTTGCACAGCAAATCATTTGCAAAACAGACTACCGACAAAAGCAAATGAAAAGACGCCATACGAGTTATGGACAAACAGACAGCCAAACTTAAGTTACGTTAGGGTATTTGGCTGCAAAGCCTTCGCATATATCAGTAAAGCCAGAAGACAAAAATTAGACGATGGAATTTTCGTCGGATATGATAATGAATCCAAAGGATATAGAATATATGTAGGAGGAAATGAAATAAAGATCGCGAGAACCGTTAAATTTCTCGAAAACAAATTTAAATATAGAAACGAGAAAGTAGAAAACAAACCAAAACAAGATGAAAATCGGGTTAACGAAAACTTTGTAGAAATAGAAATTTCAAATAGCAATGAGACACCATCCACGTCCAATCAGCCAGTAGCAGAACTTAGACGATCAAAAAGAATTAATAAAGGTGTACCTCCTGATAGGTTAATATACATGATTAAGAACGAAAACGCTACTGAACCAAAAAATTATGAGGAAATCGAAAACATGGAAAATTTTAAGGATAAACAAAATTGGATAGATGCAATGAAAAGCGAAATGAACTCCCTTATGAAAAACAAAACTTGGTCAATTGTAGAACCTCCACCAAATAGGAGAATAATAGGTTGCAAATGGACCTACAAACTAAAACGCGACAACACAGGAAAAATCCAAAAATATAAAGCACGTTTAGTTGCAAAAGGATATTCACAAAAATTCGGGGAGGATTATGATGAAACTTATGCACCAGTCGTGTCATATACAACAATAAGAGCATTATTAATAACAGCATTGCATCAAAATTTAAATGTAAAACATATCGATATTAACACCGCGTTCTTACATGGAGAGCTTGGGGAGGAGATATATATGTCACAACCAGAAGGTTTCGCTAAACCAAATGAGGAAAATAAAGTATGTAGGCTAAACAAAGCCATATACGGACTTAAACAAGCCGCGAGAGCGTGGCATAATAAAATCACAGAAACACTAAAAAAGATGAATTTCAGTCAGAGCAAATTTGACTCATGCCTTTTTACGCGAAAAAGGGGCGATAACACAACATACATAATAACATACGTAGACGACATTTTAATTGCTGGAAAAGACGAAATAATAGAGGAAGTAATCGCGAGCTTAAATAAAGAATACGAGCTAAAAGATTTAGGTGACATCAGTAACTACCTATCTATGAACATTAAAAAAGTAAATAAAAGCTACATGATAAATCAAACTCAGAAAATAGAAGAATTAATCAATAAATTTAATTTGCAAGACGCAAAACCGTGTAGCACACCCATGGAAACAAATTACACACGCTTTAATGATGAGGATAACATTTTACCAAACAACACATATTACAGACAAGCCATAGGAGCACTTCTATATCTAGCAACTATAAGCAGACCTGACATCTGTGCAGCAGTAAACATTCTTAGCAGAAGAAATGAATCACCAAGAATGAAAGACTGGAATGCAGCAAAAAGAGTGATAAGATATTTAAAGACTACAAAAAATTATAGTCTAGTTCTGAGTGGAGAAAAGAAACCGATACTTGAAGTTTATGCGGATGCAGATTGGGGAGGAGATGTAGATTCACGAAAATCAACGAGTGGGAACCTATACATGTTAGGAAGAAACCCCATACAATGGTCGACCAAGAAACAATCCTGCATTGCATTATCATCGGCAGAGGCCGAGTATGTGTCAGCAGCAAATGCAGCAATTGAAATAAAGTGGCTAGTCAATCTACTGGAAGAATTAAACCTAAAGCAAACCTTACCTATAGACCTATATGAAGACAACCAGTCCACGATCAAGATGATAGAATTAGAAAAGCACTCAAGTAAGACTAAACATATTGAAATTAGGTTCCACCTGATAAAACAACTAAAGCAAGAAGGGACTATCAACCTAAAGTACTGCCCAACCAAATTGATGATAGCAGACCTGTTTACGAAACCAGTTCCCAAACCTGTTTTTCAAACTCATAGAAGGAACTTAAATTTGTGTGAGAATGAAACTTCAGAAATTAAGAAGGAGTTGATGGACATAAATCAAGCTAATTAGCTGTGATAAAGATAATTTCCTCAGTTACATAAATAATGCGTCGCACAGTGGGGTATTTTACAAATCTGGGCGGCCAAAAGTCGATTTCATAAAGTACAACGCAGGATCGAATGGATGGATATAAGTTGAAACTGAATCTTTGGGGAATCACGTGATGCGATTTTTATCTCCTTTAAGTGAACGATGACCTGTTATCAGTTGAAACTGGAGTATTGCGTTAAGTGCATGAGTGTCAAATCGTTCTTCATTGTGACTTTCTATTTTTGAATTTGAATAACTTTAGTTTTGGAAGTATTTAAAATCTAATCGTTATGGATAGTGACGAGGCAGGTATGTATCATTATTTTTTTTAACTTTGAATTGAGAAAGAAATAGTTTTAGTATTTACAAAATTAATTTAAAATAACGCATATTTTTCTATTATTTTTTCCCGTGTTTCCCAATTCACGAAGGGTTTAGTTATATTTCCAAACATTTCCAAGCAAAGTTACTTGTTGTACCAATAAATATATACCCTTCTATTTGTGTTTTCGTTTAAAGTAGTTCCACCTTTGTCCCCTTTTTAAAATGAAGGCGATATAAATATGCTCTTCCAAAATTCTGAGTAAGCATACAAAATTACTATATATTGATTTTTAACTGATATTTATCATATAAATTTTAATATGAAAAAAATTGTTATGATTCAATAGAAAGTCATCAGATTTGTTTATTTTTCAGTTATTCTGATTGAAATTAAATTTATATAATTTTAAAAAAAAAATTGCTTTAAAGTAAAGTATTCATTCCCTTTTATCTCTTTTTAAGCTCTTTTCAGATAATTGAAATAATTTATTGCTCGTTATTAACATTTGTTTATCTAAAAAATAAGTCGAGGCAATTTTCATATGTTTTTGTTAAAAGTTAGCGAAAGATTGTGAGATTTTTTTAAAAATAACGGATAAAATGATGTTATCTATCTAAATTGCATATAATTATTATGCATTCTTTTTTGTTCATATTTTGTATTTATTTTTATTTAGGGCCTTCGAATGTGAGAGTAATGACTCGAAAAGAATTTTTAAACATTATGCAACAGCAGAATTTGCCAAACATTAATCATAGATTAAATTTCCTTGAAAATTACCTTCTTAATGGCGATAATTTTGATGATGATGAAATTAAAAACCTCAAGCACAATTTCTCCCAATTTAAATCTCAGTTCAAGAGCAAATGGATCAAAGCCCATTATATGTTAGATAAATTTGTGAAAAATAATAAAGAATGGCTTGAAGGTACAGTAGAAATTTCAAGAAAAATAAATCGACCAGGAAGGCCAGCAAAAGCTTCCACTGAATCAAGTGACAGGTCAAAGCGGAGAAAGTCTGTAAGTTTGAGGAGCTCGACTGATGCGGAAGTACTTACACATACTTTACACAGAAGATTCTTTACTGACCCATCTCTAGCAGCGGAAATTACCGGCATTGATGAAAATTTAATATATCGATTTAAAGTTATTCTTGAAACCATATCCAGTAGCCACAAAATTCACCTTGATAAATTTAAGAATATACGGAAAAAACAGCAGAGCTCTACGTCCAGTTATATAAATGGTATCCAATGTCACCCACAATGCATAAAATATTAATCCATGGACGCATTGTGATAGAGAAAGCTTTACCAGTAGGCCAATTGTCTGAAGAAGTAGCCGAAGCACGGAACAAACATTTTCGATTATTTCGCCAAAATCTATCGAGTAAATTTTCAAGAATTTCTTGTAACCGTGATGTTCTCAACAGATTGCTTTTGAGTTCAGATCCAGTTTTAACTGGAATAAGACCCACGGTAAGAAAAAAATCAAAATTGTTCCGTAAAGAAACTCTAGAAATGTTACTGCCTATGGAATCTTCTGAAGCTCGTGATCCAGAGGATTCTGATTATGAAGAAACATATTACGATTCTGAATTATCATCTGATTAAAAGATCCCACCTTGGTGATTTACAAACTAATTGTTCTTATCATTAATAATCTGTTTTTATAATTTATTCAATATATTATTCCATTTTTTTTATCATGATTATCATTTATTTTATAATACTATTTATCATGATTATCATTTATTTTATAATACTATTTTTCATAATTATCATTTATTTTATAATACTATTTATCATAATTATAATTTATTTTATGATACTATTTATCATATTATCATTTATTTTATAATACTGCTTATCATAAATATCATTTATTTTATAATACTAATTTTGATCAATAAATATCAATACGAAGTTGCAAAACATCCATGATTTTCAAGTTATTAAACAATATTTATTTCAAAAAGTGCATTTATTTACTGCTTTAAACGTTTAAATTAGTTTAAAAGAAAAAAATAATTTTGGCCGCCCAGATTTGTAAAATACCCCACTGTGCGTCGTTTCAACTCAGCCATAAATCTATTCAAAAGAAATTAACCTTGAAAACTTTGATAAAGATAATGACTTGTTGAGTGACTCATAGACATTAAACTGATTTATTATTATTATTATGATATTGCTATTACAATTATTATTACTGATTTATTATCTTATAATGTAAATATTTTTTTTCATTCTGAAAATGTAGTTATTCCAGAGAAGAGGGATGAAAAATGCTCTCTCTTTTTCACAATTTAAACAAAGTGAATTAAATAGCTTAAAGTGTTACCACTGCTTATTTATTTGATATAATAGTCTACAATTTCTTTTGTCAAAGGAGGTTATAAAGAGTGGTTGATTAAAAATATGACAACTAACACATATTGGAATAAACAAAGTGTGGATTTACACCGAAATAGATAAGTATCCTGAAGAACGGGTAAGTCCCAATTTTATCTAACTTACTCACGCCTTTTTCATTGGGATTCAAATACTAACAAATACTTGATTCGATTGATCAATTTCTGGATGTTACCTGCTTTCTAGCCTTTGGCATACATTTTTGACATCAGATACTTTCAGAACCGCTGAATTGGTCAAATTTGGGGAACGCTAACCAGGTTGTCAGACTTCTTTATGAAAGTGATGTTTTGCTGGCGGAAATGGCTGAGAACGATTTTGCAGAGATGACTGCTATCCAAGTCTGGTCAGATACCGCAATCACCGTCATTGTAGTTCCTACAGATGTAGGGGATAAGATGACGGCGAATGCCCTTGTTCAAATGTCGTTGCCCATTGACAGCGAACCCAGACTTTCGGATAAACGGACGACTCAAACCTTTCGGACCCATTGCAATCCATACAAGGATCTTGTCTTGGAATTTCGCTTTAGTAGAAAATTTAATGATATCTTGGGTCGTGGAGACGTCAGATGTATAATAGCCACCGTTATAGTTAAACATGGAGTGCTTGAGCTTAAAATATGAGCCGTCACCGTCATCGAAGATGAATATTCTATCAGAGAATTTTCTGAACAAGTGACCACACTTCGTTTTCACGACAACCATTTGTTTTTCTGTTCGTTCTGTTATGACCATTTCTTGTAATATTTGATGTTCAGGTTCTTAGTGATTGTCTTTGTTTGTGGTTAGGTGAAACACTGTATTTCGAAGGCATCGGATGGATTAATACTCGGTCGTTTTCGTCAAACAGTCCTTTCAACTGCTCTAACTCTGGCTTGGAGATATTTTTTTTGCCTTCCTACCCGATCCCAGTTCTTTTTTGACCGAGAGTCACTCCTAGTAACGTTCTAGAACATCGTATGTAGTTCGTTTGGTGATATTTTCGGAAAATAAATAGTTCACGATGGACTTGCTCCTTGATGAATATTGCTTTCGTAAAACTTGTACACAATAATACATATACACTCCTCTTGTGGCTCTATTATCGGAAAACACAGATTATTTAATGATCTCTTGGCTAATGGCCATGCTCTTATATACCATAGCACAACACTTCATGCGCAAGTTTCACCTGATTCGGTTTCCTTTGCTATTTTATATAATTGCAAAGTCTGTGCGGATTTCTAGGAAAAAGTCCTTATGTTTTCTAAAATGTTTAATTAGATAGATTATTTACCTTATTGAAAGGCTAAGTTTTGCTAAAGCATTCTTGAAAAGTGTTGGAAAATGTTTCATAATCTATGCTTGACGCATGATTTTTCTCTCTTGTTTAATTTTCAAGGGAAGACCATGCTATTTTATTTATTTATTTGCTTATTTTTTTTTTGCAGAGCGACGCAAAATCAATTCGTCAATTAACCGTAGAAAAAAATTGCGAAATTTGCAAATTAGACTTGAAAAAAATAGATAAATTGGCAAATTAGAATTTTTTTTAAAATAATTATTAGTTTATGTACCTAAAGTGTTTACTTATACGTGTTTTTATTGTAATAAAATTTGACAAGCTATTTTAGGTTTTGAGTAATTTTTTTAAATTCTTTTGAGTCTGACCTGCGATGACAGATAAATATTTTAAAATATCAAATTCCTTGGGAGGTGCATGGCCCCCCCAGCTCCCCTCAAATGGCGCCCCTGCATATAGCTGAATACCTCAAATCAAACGACAAATCATAAAATTTTGAAAAAGTCGTACATTTAACCCTTTGGGTTCCCACATGTGTATTTTAAACAATTCTTTCTAAGTGAGTCCCTAATTAGGTTGCAGACGTGAAATTTTACGTACTTATAGATGGACACCTCACATCAAACGAGTAATCATAAAATTTTGAAAAAGTCGTAGATTTAACCCTTTGGACAACCACATATAATATTTTAAATAATTCTTTTTAAGTGAGCCCCTAATTAGGTTGGAGGCGTAAAATTTTGCATACTTATAGCTGAACACCACCATGCGACAAATCATAAAAATCTGAAAAAGTCGTACATTTAACCCTTTGGCCTCCCAGATGTGTATTTTAAACAATTCTTTCTAAGTGAATCCTAATTAGGTTGGAGGCGTGAAATTTTGCATACTTATAGCTGAGAACCTCACATCAAACGACAAATCATAAAATTTTCAAAAAGTCGTACATTTAACACTTTAGGCTCCTACATGTGTATTTTAAACAATTCTTTCTAAGTGAGCCCCTAATTAGGTTGGAGGCGTAAAATTTTGCATACTTATAGCTGAACACCACCATGCGACAAATCATAAAAATCTGAAAAAGTCGTACATTTAACCCTTTGGGCTCCCACATGCGTATTTTAAGCAGTCATTTCTAACTGAGCCCCTTATTAAATTGGAGATTTGAAATTTTGCATATTTATAGCAGAACACCTGAGGCCAGGCGACAAATAATAAAATCTTGAAAAATTCTTACGTTTAACCCTTTGAGCTACCACATATGTATTTTAAGCAATTCTTTCTAAGAGAGCCCTTACTTAAGTTGGAGACATGAATTTTTGTATACGTATAGCTGGATACCTCAGACCACACGACAAATCATAAATTTTTCAAAAAGTGTTATATTATTTACTCCTCCGGGCTCTAAGTTGTATATTTTAAGCAATTTTTCTAACCTCCGCCCTTTTCACCCGCGGAGCACTTTTCCAACTTTTGCCGACACCCCTTTGACCATCCTTTCATATTATGCACCATAGCTTTACATATTTTAGTTCCACTTTTTACCGATAGCGGCGCCTACTTATCTCGGGTGCTATGGGCCCAATCCCTTCGACTAATATATATACGGATAGTATGTAAAATGGAGTTTCGTTCGGATAGAGGTTTGTTTAGAATAAAGTGCGCCCCTGGTTGCGAAATGTGGAACTAACAAAATTTTCAAAAGGTTAAAGTGTTTTGAAAGGAATATTAAACGAAACCCTCTGTGCGATCTGTGATCACACTTACCCACTTGTTTTAATACCGCCTTAACATGATTCTGATAAAACTAGCTATTACATAAAAATGAAATAAAAACTCGTCAGAAGCGTTCAGATAAAACTGTTAAAGTGAATATATCATGATTTAGTTTTTGTTGGTGCAATTAATATACTTAACTTCGAAATCTACCTCCGCCTGTAGGCCGGGCCGGCAGGGAATTTTTTTTTTTAATATATATATAGAAGGATAATTTTTCGCATAGTTTTTCTATGTTTGAAACAACCACATTGTTGCCAACATGACTATTCTTTAATGCCCAGCTTGGCGACGCTTGCAATTATGGACCGTTCGTCGTACTTTATACATTATGGTACATGAACATAATAATTATACATTTTCTAAGGGTTATTAAGATTAATATTGGCACAGATATCATATACGCACCAAGGTATCTAACTGGCGCCAAACTGGAGTTATTTTGCCTGACATGGTAACCCGCCTATTATTGTTTAATGTATTAATTAATTGTTTATTTACTTTTATTTATTTTTTTAATTATACGAATTATTTTTTTTTCTATAGTTATTGATTAAATTTGTCGCTAAGATGCTGTATATTTTGTCGACCGCCATCTTGGATTTCTTAGCGATTTTTTGTTGGTGTTATTTATCGATAAGGCAAACCCGTTAAGCCTAACATGCACTTAAATCGCTGCTTGGCAACATTTACTACTCCACGGAAAGGGGTTTTCACGTCAAGAACAAAATCCAAGATGGCGGCCGAGGGAATTTATAGCATCTGTTCCAAATTTGTTTTTATTTACTGTTATTTCCTTTTTAAAATAATCGAAAATAATAGTACATCTTAGTCCCGTCGACCAATTTCGCCAAATCATGTAAATCGCCAAACCACTAGCCAAATTATACAAATTGACATAATTTTTATTTTAAATAAAGAAAAAACAAATAAATTAGTATAACATTAATAAAAATACAAATAAAACGTCGAAATAAAAATTGTTTGATGACGTAAACAGGTTTTGTCAAGTGAATGTGACATTTACGATCAACCATTATTGGCATTTAATCTTGCAATTTGGCGACAGTAATTTGGTCGACGGGATAACTAAGAAGTACCAAAATAATTAAAATATATATATGTAACTCGTATTCGAAAAATGAGGTTTTTGCGAAATTGGTGTAAAAAAAAAAAAAAAAAAAAAAAAAAAAAGGCGCGCCAACGTGATGACATTTGTGCGATTCTATGTAGATAATCAAAGACGTGGTTAATACCGAACAGGCACAGATGTCATATACGCCCCATATTGGCGCGATTTTTTTCTTGCGCCAATGTCATATACGCAACGGGTACTTAACTGGCGCCAAAGTGTCGTTATTTTGCTTCATATGGTAACCCGGATGTTGTTGCTTATGCTGTTGATGTTTTCGTCAAATTGGCGTCGAAATAAAATCGCGCCAATATGACATCTGTGTCACCGAACAATTACGTCCAAAGTTGAAAGATACAAATGGGCTACTTAAATTCTCTTTTATTTAAGATGCATCATATCAATATTACCATTCAAGAAATGCGCAGAAAGACTAATCCTGTATTAACCTTCCTACCCTGAATGGGTCTAATCCACCCATTTCTATGCTTCATTTCATTCTATTCGAACCAGAACTTTTTTCGTAAAGTAAGATAAATCAAAAGCACCGAAAACTAATACAAATAAATACACTAGTTTTTAAAGAAATTTCTGGTGTGAAATGTTTTTATTAAGATGGAGTAGAATTTCAACAGGGTAGGAAGGTTAAAACATAGTTTGACGTAAAATAATAAAAGTTAGTTTTAGGCTGATTGAAAAAAACAAAGCTATTTAGCGATTAAAAACCTGTTTATTTTTACGATACTGAAATTATTAAATTTAAATTTATAAGATACATTTTGAAAGTTTCGAAATAGAAAATGAAAAAATAATTTTAAGATTAAACAGTTACTTTCTAACTTGCTTTTTTACTGCAGGCATTTACTTTTCTGGTTTCATTTTTCCTTCTTTTTGGGGCACATTTTTTGAAGCTTTCTTTATTTTAAATCTTTCTTCAGCATTACCTGTATCAATTTTTTCAAGCAGTCCATCATCAACGCATTTTTGCAAAAAGTTCTCGACGTGACGTTTCAACCGATTCATGTTGACTACATAGTTTTCTTCCATGTACTTGCATATGCTTTCCAAGGTAGCGCCATTGCGCTTTTTTAAGGCCTTAATGGATTCCATCACCATTTCAGAAGTTCCTGGATGTGTACACTTTCTTTTCAGGGTTTTACGTGCAACAGTCATTTCCTTTGAATCGTCATTCTGCATAATTCTTGAGTCAACGGTGTCGTCAGTTGTGAGATCTATCACTTCAATAGGAGTTTCTGAGTTTGCTGTAGAAGCTTCAGTTATATCCGTTGGTATTTTTGACTTTAAATTTCCAGTCTTATTATTTCTGAATTTAGATTGTCCATCTTGCACAATGTGCACTTCATTTTCATTCAAATCCGTAATATCTCCAGTTACATCTATCACTTGAATTTCTGTACCGGGTGATCTTGATACAGGAACAGTTTTGGAACTTTCATCTGCAACTTTACTCGCTTTCTGTCCCATAATCATATAATTAAACAGCCTTCGCATAAGAATAATAAATGTCGATTGTGACCAAAAAATTTTTGTACAAGAAAAATAATTTCTACCGATGAAATGCAAACTATCAAGAACTGGTTGCTTTTAAAAATCAAATTCCAGAAAATTTAAACTGTCGTGTCTCGTTGATTAATGAATTCACGCGCATAATTAATAAAATGAAATATATTTTCTTTTTATAAAGATCCATTTTTAGCTAAAATATTGAGTCTATGGTTTGTATTTTAATCAAGCCACTGAGCTCCATAGCTGCAGAGTTTAGTGTTTTTAGGTTTCATCGGAGTAAGTTGCGTCACGTTTAAAATATTATGTGCGTTTTTGCTTAAAAATGAAATGCCTACGATGTGACCAATGATTTTTGCAAAATGAAGGGGCGATTATTTTTATATTCTATTCGCACCACTATATCAAAAAAATTTATTTTGTAGTATACTAGGGGGCTCTGCCCAGTGGCGTAGCTAGACATTCAGCGCCCTGGAGCAAATAAAGTTTGTGCGCCCTCTTGTCATTGTTACTCGAAAAAGTTCAGCTCAGTTTTCGTTTGAAATTTAAAATTTATGTTCTATTCTTAATTCGATTTAAAACCCTACTTTTATTTGAAAGTCAAAGTGTTTTAACGTATTAAATATAAATAATGAAAAATAAAAAATGAATAAGGGAATATAATTCTTTAAGTACGGAGCATCTACCTACCAATATTTTCTGTGAATTGGACTTGATTTTCGTTGTAAATGCGCCAATGGGCCAGTACAACCTGCCGCCCTTACTATCTGTTTTTCTTTTCAAGGGTTTCGAAGCATTGTAGATTACTAATGAAAAAACACTATTGTTAAGATTTTTTTTTAACGCGTAAGGAGGAAACACATTTTTCTGTATTTAGTGCCATAAAATACTAAAATTCCATAAAATTCAAAGTATCATAACTCGGTACATTTTTATCGTAAAGAAATTCTTATTTTCTAAATATAACGTATAGAACCCAGGGACCGTTTAAAAAATAACTATTTTGACAGAAATTACTTTTAAGGGGATGAAGAATAACATAGAAACTTGTTTACTATTGGAATTATTTCTAAAGCTAATGGTTTAAAAAATTAGCCAATGGACAGATATAAAAGTTGACACCGAGGTTCTCACCTGCTAATCTGAGCAAATGACTAATCTGAGCAATTTGGCTAATCGCTAAAGAAAATCTAGTCCAATTCAAAGAATGGTTTCAATAGATTCGTCGTGAAACACTAAAAATATCAAAGCACAAGTAAACACAGAAAAGGTTTAATCGCACAATAACATCGATGAGAGTGTTGCCGAAGGAAAAATAAACATCTCTTGTAATTTGGCGATTTCATTCCTTAGTTTTCTCGCCAAGTGAAACATTTTGGCGCAGTGGCGATCAGCAGCGAGAAACCTGTTTAACATCTTCCTTATATATTACTTAAAATTCCAGTTTTTACTTTCCAAACACATACAATCAGGGACGTAGCTACAGGGGGGGTGTGGGGGGGTGCGACACCCCCCCACTTCGGTAAACTCATATACATTCGGTAATTTCACTTTCGTTCAAAAACTGCATCATTTGGCTCTGATTTTTTTCTTTTTTTTTTAAGAATTTTTAAAAACGTATTACAAAATTTATTACAAAACAGAAAACAATGTCAAAACACATTTAAAATTATTAAATATTTTCTAATTAGAAACTTCCTTTCTCTTTGCATTGTGTAATATTTTTTTTCGCTCGGAGTCGACTGCAATTTCACTTTTTAGCTATTCCATGGGTGTAAGAAGGGGAGGGAGGGGGGGGGGGGGTTCCATGGTACAGTATCCCTTAGAAGATTAAATATACCTTCTTCCTATTTCTATGCCGTATCCCTGTAGAGAATATCTTCGCTTCATTCAACAAAGGAATCTGGAGAAAAAGGGCTTGAGGGTAAATGCGTACACTCCTTGACCAATGCAAATGAAATTAGAAGGCCAGACTTCTTGTTCGTTAAAATTCGTTTTGCTGGACTGTGAAAGCTATGGTGGGGGGGGGGGGGGATATTTTTTCGGGGGACAGGATGTCGCCAGATGTTTACTGTTGTATTGTCTGTTTTTCAAAGCAAAAAAATAAGAGAGAACCGGGAATTTTTTCTTATCGAAGAAAATTAAAACGGTGTAATAAAATTACATCAGCTACTAAGGATGTACCGAATAGTGATTTTGACCGAATACCGAATATTCGGCCTAAAGGCGAACCGGATGCCGTATATTCGGCTAGCTGAGTAGTAACTATTCGGCCAAATACCAAATAATCGGCTGGTCAAGTATTTTAAAATTTTATTAATTAAAAAAGTTTCATATTTCATTGGTTCTTCTGGTGAATTAAACCAAGTGAATATATTTTTTTTAAATTCTAAAACAAACAACTTAGCAAAAATAACTTTTCTACCGAATATTCGGCTAGCCGAATTAACTGTTAGACCGAATACCGAATATTCGGCCAGCCGAGTAGTAACTATTCGGCCAAATACCAAGTACTCGGCTGGTCGAATACTTTCATATTTCAAAGATTAAAAGCATTAAAATGTTAAATTTAAAAATAATTTTACATAATATTTAATGCAGAAACTTACATATTGATAAACAAGAACTTTTTACAAGTAAACTTTATACATGAAAAAAATCTGCTTTGAGGTATTTAAGAAGAGAATTTTAAAAGTTTATTAATTAAAAAAGTTTGATATTTCATAGCTTCTTCTGAAGAATTAAACCAAGTGCATAATTTTTTTTTTTTTTTTTTTTTTTTTTTTTTTTTTGAAATTCTAAAACAAACAACTCAGCAAAAATAACTTTTCTACTGTCTTTGATTTAGTTTGAAATTCTTTCTAAATCTTTGATTTAGTTATGATTATTGAAAGTTTTTAAATGCATCTTAGATCAGTGTTTCGAATGGGCAATTATTTTCAAAGATTGTAAACATACACATTGTTCCTAAAAAAAATTGTAACAAACTTTCAACAGAGATAATGTGGTCAAGACAAAAAATTTTGAACAAGAAACAACACCTCACTCCATTTATTCCGTAAAAATTACAATATATTCAGTCAAAAATTCTGGGTGTGCAACTACAAGCTGAAACTGAATTTTCGTTCACAGCTTTATCAGTAAATGGAGATATTTTAGCAAGATTTGTTTCATATTAATTTAGTTTGTATTAAATGTGATAATATCATTGAAAATGGCTGGATTTTGGTCAGTGACACAGTATAAATACTATAAATTGCATTCTGAATAAAGAAATGTCTACCTCATAGTTGTTTAAATATGAAAAGTGGCAATTTCCAGCACTTCTCATCATGGTATTATATTTCACAGAAATCAAAGCAAGTTTGTTAAAAATATAGCTATGATATCTTCGTTAGGGTTAACAAATGAAAATCCAAGTTTGACCTCGAATGAGATGAGATACACTTTATTTATAACTGAATAAGTGGATTGCGATTATGGTTTTCTGAGCAAAAAATGTCTTTCTTGATGTGTATTATCAATCCAAAAAATTTTTCTGTTTTAATTAGAAGCGCCCTTTTTTATGAAAAAGCAAGAAACAGATTATTTACCAGAAAAGGTTCGGGAACTTGCATTTTTACATTGTTAATTCCTATGAAAATCCCCATTAATGGTTAATTTTCTTAAGTAATACTTTACAAATAGCAAATAACGTAAAAACATTCTCTTTTACTTAAATATGATGATTTTGTTTCTAATTATTATGAATATCTTTATAAGTTGACAGTTAAAAGTAAAAATTGTGTAAGATTTTAAAAAATGTTTTAAAAGTTTTTTTTAAAGTATTCAGTTTGGCCGAACATCTTGATATTCGGTCTCACCGAATATTCGGTAACATGGGCAAAAAGCAGGGTTCGCAAAAACCCGTTTTTTTTTTTTTTTTTTTAACCCAACCGACATGGGTTTTTTCAAAAGTGTAATTTATGCATAATTACATTATTGTACACTATACATAAAAAAATATACACTGTTCCTTTATATACAATATAATTGTAATGCTTTTTTACAAGTTATAAATTGTATAAATTATATGAATTTAAATTAATTAAATGTCAGTGTTTCGCACAAATTAGTTTTAAATATAATAGAGGGTATAAAATTGTTAATTTGCTTTAAAATCAAATAATGAATACAATATTAAAATTTAAAATATATAAGTAGGAAGGAAAAAAGGGGTAAACTAGTCGGATGTGCCAATCCCAAAACTTTCTTCTATCAAATACATATTAATAATTCAAAATTCGCCATCAGAATGCAAAAATTAAATGGCAATATAGTATGCCCATTATGAGGATTGTAAAATATAGGTTCGTTGAATTGGATGCATTTAACAAGGAGATAGAAGTATCACCTGTTGTGCAATTTACAACAAAACCTGATCAGTAAAAGTTACGTCAACGTCTAACTAAATCTGAAGTTTGATGAAAATCCATGCATTATTTCTTGAGATAAAGCTATTGCAAAAAGTAAGATAAATGCAGCACAGCAGCGCCACTGTTGTGCTGGAGGCCTAACCGAATCTGAATTTTTATTCAATTCCGTACATTAGTTCTTGAGATAAGTTATTGCTGGAATCGCGAAAAATGCAGCATGGCAGAACTACCTGTTGTGTGATATGCACCAAAACTTAATAAGCAAAGTAAACTTGTAACAGAATCTGAAGTTTTACGAAAATCTGTGCATTAGTTCTTGAGATAAAGCTTTGCAAAAATTGAGATAAATGCAGCATAGCAACGTCACCTGTTGGGCAATATATACTAAAAACTAATCAGCACCTGTTTACATCAATTTCTAACTCAGTCTAAAGTTTTGTAAAATTCTGTGCATTAGTTCTTGAGATAGAGCACCCATAAAATGCTTTTCACATACAGACACATTTTCTAAAAACCATCAAATTGTCTTCAGGACCATTTTAAAACGTATAAATCCATCATAAACTGGAAGTAAAAATTTTTCACGAATCAAATACTTCTTGTAAAGATAGAAGAAAGTAAAAATAAATATTTTTTATTTCCTTGAATATAGATGATTTGAATTTTTTATATAAAGACATACTTATGATATACCTTTACCTATAGATTATTAGATTATTATATTATGTACTATGTATGTTGGCTACTAGGTTCTATGTTAGTAAAAGTATTTCAATGGGCTGAAATACATTTTTATTTTACTTCGCATGGGCTTTTATATATATATATTTTTCAAAATTAATTGAAATGACTTAAATTCATTAAATGTATGTGTTGTTTAAATTTTTAAATATTTCTGAAAATTGAAAAAACACGCATTATGGGTTTTTTAGAGGGCTTTTTCAAGTGGGCCCATTCTGAAAAAAAACCACCGGGTTTTTTCGAGCTGGGCCCAACTTAGCGAATACAAAAGGCCGAATATAGAATAGATACCGAATATTCGGTGCATCTCTATTAGCTACTATATATGATAGTATTTTATATCTTCGAAAAATTAAAAGTTTCTTGAAAAAATTATTTAAAAAAAATGCGCGAAAAAAATCCTTTAGGGTGTTTTCAAATCAAAAGAGGTACTTTCTGAGACATTTCTGAATTCATTTTTGTTCGAAGATTGGTAGGTGTTGTTATTCAGAAACTATGCAGTCGAAAGACGTTTTCCATTTTTTGGTAAACTCAAAAGATTTTTCAGAAAATACTGTCAAAGTTGTCGTTTTTAACCGAATTCCAGACACGGCAGCTAGAGAAAGGCAAAATACTTGTCGTCATGTGACCACAATCGCTTATAACGCGATAAGTAATTTTATCAAAAAATGAAACTAGTTTCCATTGTATTCTGCTTCAACAGTCAGGCCTGCCAATATGCTTAAAATGAGACAAAATGTGTCAGAAAATTTTGCGTTTTTCAGTAGGAAGCTCGAGAACCGCTTTAAAGAAAAATAATAATAAGATAGAGAACTATAAAATATTGGATTTTTTCATTGTAACCAAATATAAACCGATGATATGTTTTAAGATCTAGATCTGTTCTTGTCACGGGGTAGTGGAGGGCATAAGGAGATATACGCCGTATTCCCTCTCTGGATTTTTTTAAAGAAGCTCCGCATACCCTCTGCATCTCAAATAAAGCATTAGCGTATACTGTATCCATGAATGTTCATGATTTTAGCCTATACCCTTTGTTTTTTTACGACTGCAACACTGGTTCTTGTCATTCAGTTCGAAAAGATATTTTTTATTTATGTTTTTGAACTTGTGTTTTAAAATCATTAGTTGTATTGATATATAAAGACAAGTGCATTGATGATAAGCATTAATCTTTCTTCTAATTGGCATTTTTAGATATACATTTACTTTCTGCTGCAAAAACTGAAAGCAATTTTTTTTTTTTTTTTTCTGAAATGAAGGGATCTCAAAGTTAATTAAAAAAATTCTTTGACTTGAATCAGGCTAATTCATGTAACAGAATCAATGCTACAGCTCACAAAAAAATGCAAGCAAAGTAATTTTGCAGAAAATAAAATAATTTTCCACACTGTCTACCCTCTCTCCCCTTCCCCATCAAAAAAAAATCTTTTTGTGTTCAACACTCTTTTTTTTTTATTATTGCAAATTAAAATAACAATATTTAATTTTTTTATACTTATCCTCAATTGCTCAACATGATATTTGACTATTTCAATTCTGATAACTTTCCATGTTACGAGTTCCAGCTTAAAAATTCAACAGAAAAGATATCCTACAAATAAAGTGCAGCTTTGATTAGCCACATTTTGTGGTTTTTAAAAACTATTTAAAGCTGTTCTGAAATCGTAATTTGCATCTTTTTTCACACATTCGTGAAGAAATTTTCATTTTTAAATGCACGAAATTTGCAGATATTCTTTCTTCTTCGTAAACCAACAGCGTTTCTCTTTTTTCCTATAAAGGTAACTGGTCTTTCAGAAAATCGTGCTAAATTTGACGTTTGAACAGATTTTTTTAGAACGTGACAATCGGCAAAAGATCATTTTGAGGCAGCAATTGATTATAACTTAATATGTAATACATTTATCAGAAAATTTAAAAGTGCTATTTGATTTCAAAGCACTTCATGCCTCATGCCTGCTGATTACATGCTTCTGGATTTTAAAAAAATGTCTACTTAAATGAGTCAGTAATAAATAATTTTGGCAAAACATAAAATGTTTTCTGTACCGAGCCGGGACTGGTTTTATTTTTCCAAGTCTTCACGGGCCAGAATTTTCAGTCCCGGTTCTCACCCAACCCGTATGAAAATCATTGTCTCAGCGTGGCCTGGTAGCAAAATACAGCTAAATTAAAATATAGTAATACGCGTGAAAAAGAACCTGCCTATGACGGAATCATGTTTTAAACTGAAAAATGTGTTGATCCATGCAAAATTAATATAATATGTGAGAAAAGAATATATAACACATTTACACCTATTAATAACATATTAAATTTAAAAAATAAAAAAACCCGACTACGTAAAAAGCAAACTAATTAATTATTTCTCATGAATGTGAAACTATTTTTTATATTACTTAACTATTTTTTTTATTTACTTGTATTGATGACTTTTAAGTTGTATTTAACTGTTAGTTCCTATCTATAAAAACTGTTTTGATGAGGCCTATAGATGTCTATGAAGGTTAGAGTTGCAGTAAAACTAGAGATCCTAACTTCCAGCTTGGGTAATATTTAAACGGGGCTTTTGACTGTAAAATAGCCAATGAAACATCGTTTTCATTTTGAAAGACCTATCCAATGATATGTCACTCAATAGGGTGCATAAAAAAAATTTCGTCTGTACCGCCATTTTGTATTTTACGGCCTCCATTTTAAATTATAAAAACAAAACCTAGCCTATAACCATCGGACGGTTAAGTCAAATCGATAGAGACCTCATTCATTAAAATCCATCCAGCCGTTGGGATGTTTCGAGGGTATAAAGAAATCCACATACTCAGATACGCGTGAAACACATAACCCTTCTTCGCAGTCGGGTGAAAATGGAACTTGTCTATAATGCATTTTTTTTTACTTTAACTGTGCGATTCCGTCTTAGAAGATTTTACTGTATAGCATTTTTTAGATTTTTAAGTCTCCAATACATGGAATATGGATTAACAAAATTAATGATAATCGAAACATTGGCATACAACAAATAGAGATTTATTAAATAAATAAATAAATATCGCAGCCTACGGCATTTCTACAAAACTAAAGATTACAAAAAAAAAAAAAAAAAAGAAAGAAAGAAAAAAGCTAAGATTAAGTATTTTTGATCAGAAAATTCCTCGTACAGACAAATTTTTAACCAAATCGACGTAAAAATCAATGTTTTGTAAAAATTCACTCGGGCCGTGCCAGGCTCGGGCCGAGATTTTCATTTTTTTCCGGGCCAGGATGGTCTCAGGCTGAACTTTTAGCTGCTATAACGCCGGACCAGGCCAATAATTTTTTTCGACAGGCCTGGCCGAGTTCAGGCCTACCTTTTATAATGGGCCGTGTCGAATTTTTTCCTATTGGTCGGCCTGGCTCGGGCCTGAAAATTTCTACCCGTACAAACTTCTAACTTAAAATTTAAAAAGTATTGCATATTTCAAACTTTGAGTTATAAATAAAAGAAAAAAAGAATTACTTTTTAAATATTTTCTATTGAATTAATTTTTATTGTAATAATAAATAATCAATCTAAATCTGTCTTTTTACACCTCATCCCAAATTACTGCTTTTACTTTTGTTTCCTCTCCCCTCACTGGGGTATCGAGCACGAAAAGCTTAAACCTTAAGTGATGAGGTGATTTTTTTTTTAATAACGTGGTGAGGTTGTGTGTATACAACCCCAAAATTTGATTTCTTGTCTTGTGCACTCCACAAAATGTAACGAATTAAAATAAGAAAATATGCTGTGAATTTTGCATAATTTACTTGAATAAAAACAACTGAAAAAGTAATGTAAGTGTACATACATATACATATAAATACACGTATCTAAATACCACAAAAAAATTTCTTCATAATTGAAATTTCTCCGGGGTGGAAAACACCTCACCTGATCAGTTAAGGGTTAAAGTCTTTAAAATTACTTTTTTTCCTCTGCCTTATTCGTAATTGTGCAATACGATAAATAAATCAGCAGCTATCTACTTCACTCCCTCCATTCATAATTTCTACTACCTTCGCTCCCCCCCAGTTTGTAAAATTTTAAATGGTTGAAATTATTTAGTTTTTTGTTAAAATTTTTCGGTCTGTTTATTTATACACTGCTGAAATAATAAATAAATGTCTAATCCCCCCCCCCCCCCCCCAAAAGAAAATAATGCGAAAAAATACAAAATACAAATAAATACAAAATACAAATAAATACAAAATAAAAAAAATACAAAATTTACTAGTAACATTCGGTAAATTCGATCTCCACACCCCCCCAAACGAAATGCTCTAGCTACGCCACTGCATACAATGTAAGGAAGGAAATAGGAATGCATTGTAACCACAATAAAAATAAATGAAAATAATGGAAATAATATATTTTAACAATTTCGAATACTCTCACTCCGTTCTCACAATTTTTACAATGATTCAATATGTATGTGTGTATGTATGCGCGTATGTTAAAATTTCCTTACATTTTCAGATTCCCATAGCACGATTTGGTATGTTTTTAATGATGTTGGCAGGTATGTTATTAAATTTGTCACAAGAATTGCATTAATTTTCGAAGAAATTTTCCGACGGGTTTGGTATCTAAACTACTCTTCAACCATTCTTTGATGATAACTGATGAACATTTTCTCTTACATATAAATTATTTTTATTGTTCTCGTTCATCTTATATCTATACAACAATGTTTCACCATACAGACAGTGGCGGATCGACAAAGAGTTCACAATCACTTTACTACCAGTAATTTCATAAAATAATTTATCCCTATTTAATCGTAGAAAATCCCACGATTAAAACAGATCAAATTTTATATTCTAATATTCTGGTAGAAAAGTGATTGTGAACCCCTGAAACGCTGCTACTACTGCACGCAGGATCGGTCTGATTCTGTCGTTGTCAAACACGCAGACCTTGGATTTTCGGAGGGCGCAACATTTTAGAAACTCTTTATTTTACCACCTTGCTAGTAGAAACCAATAATATCCATTACCATTTCCAGTTTTTCTTTCTGGGGATGTTTTCAATTTCGGAACTGGAATGAAAATTTGTGGAAAATTATGTCATTAAAAAAATATTTAAACTTTATCAATGAAAGTGCACGTTTTCATTAAAACATTAGTGGAAATACACAAGTGGACATATTTCACCTTTGTATAAAATTTTGGATCTAAGTTTTTATTCATTGTTATCAGGGCTTAATTTCTAACAAAAAAATTTCCGGAGCCCTAATATTCTGCGGTACCGGTACTAACAACTGTACCGTTCCCCCTCCTGCCCCCTGCCACTCAAATCTGCATACTTATATTTTGTACATTATTCGCAAAATTTAAAGCATTTTTTTTTCTTTAGCAAAATAAAAATTTTAATTATATCTATCAGCATATACTTAGCTGTCAACTATTCCACTTTTTAGTTATCACTCCTTCCGAATAGTAATCTTTGCCTAATTATATAATGTTTATTGCGATTTTTTGTTAACGATTAAATGTAAGAATTATGATTCGGAAATAGTGTTAACACAAAAAACGGATAGTTCGCAGCTATGCATTTTTATGAAAAAATGAATGAAATTTACAGAAATTAATATTTATATGCTGAAGAATGGAACAATGTTTTTCAATTTCCTATAAAAGATGCTTATCTTAAACTATAATCGATTACTTCCGCATAACAATCTTTTGTGATGAGTCCCTGAAAATCAGATTAAATTAAAAATTTGACACCATTATCAGAAAGATTCGGTGCTTTGATAGAAAAAACGGAAACACTGCTCGATTGCTTTCTATCAGAATAACAATACATGGCAATTATATCTATATACAAATGAAAGTGACTTCGTAAATGTGTAGAACAGAGCCTTAGCATGACCAGCGTTCATGGTAACAAAATAAATAGAAAAATCTCTAACGTGATTTTTACACTCGTACGCAATAGAAGACAAAAAACCTCAAACAAACAAAACCTCAAGCTGATGGTAGTTAGCTAAAAACAGAAAATATTCCTTTCAGGTTAGATATCTAAATAATAAATAAAAAACCAACCAATTAAAAAATTGTCTTACTGTCACAAAAGAAAATCGTAGTGAAAGCAAATTCATTGCTCAGTCTCTTGATTGGCGCAGTATCAATGCGTCGCCGACATAAATTTGCTACTATCACTAGACTAGAAAAACACGATTTCTGTTTTCCTTTCATTCTGATCAAAATAGCATTAAAATGATTTGAAATAGAGTATAATACGTAATTTTGAAGAAGGAAATTTTTCTTTTATACATGAATATATAAAATTTTGAATATAAGATAGATTGAGCTTGAGTCAGTCTAAGCCCAAAAGCTGATATAAAAATTGAATCCGTTTTATCTCCATCTTCTATGTGTGCAGCACATTATGTCACAGATAAGTGTTTTGATAAAAAAGAATGCAAAAACTTGGAGATGGGAAGGAAAGGAAAGGGTAATTTAGGCTTCAGTTTTTCGGAAACGCTATTGCACTGGGCTCCGGAGCCCTGTTTTTATAAGCTCCGGTGAATTCCGACCAATATTTAAATATTTACTAAATACAGAGGAGTACTGAAGCTGGGCTCCAGTGCAATTTAACCCTAATTGTTATACAGTACTGAACACAACACACAATATATATATATATATATATATTTGTAAACAGAAAGTGGAGTGGAGTAACTAGAGATTGATATTTTTTTTTTATATAATTAAAAAATTCGTTGATTACTAACATGTGATATCAGATGGTGTTGGTGTGTGTGTGTGTGTGTGGGGGGGGGGGGAGCCTGATTAGGACCTAAGCTAACTCACATTACTATTTTCGAAAAATATGTTTTGCTTTATTTAATCCAAACATTCTGCGAGTAAATATGGTTTAATGGGGAAAAATACTTATCGAAAAGAGTGGTGCAAATTTGAATAGGCGATAATCAGTTCCTAAGGAACACTAAATTTGATATTTAACTTTTACTATCTTTTTGAAGGAAAATGCTTATCGAATCTGTATCTGAGACTTGCCATGTTAAAAATGATACGGACAAAATTTAATCCCCTCGCCCCTCCCCTCCTTTCTCTAAGTTTTGTCGCCATAGATTAATGTGGAATATGCTTAAATCTGACTCTTCTTATTGTTTTGCAATCTATATTGATGCATGTTTAGTTTCCACAAAACACAAAAACTTCCGTTCTCTGTTTTTTGCTTGTAAAATTGTCAATTTTCTCCAATTTATGAAAGTATTCTTTTAATCGAAAAATAACTAAATAGCTAATGCATTTTTGTTACATCGTAAATATAGGTTTCTCAGCGGTGACTTCTGTGGCTACCATTATTTTCGTACAGTAATCATCATGATATATTTTTGACATTTTCAACAAAACGTACCAAGGAGATTATTGTTTGGAAATAGTAGTAGCCAATAAAGTGACCCACGAGAGCCCTGCAAATAAGTTTTGATTATTTCAAGAACTGTCCTTTACAGAAAAAAAAAATTGTTTCGCTGAAACGGTGTTGGAGAAGTTACTTGAGGCTGCAATATGCTATGAATTAAAATTAAAACTTCGCGAATAGAATTAATTCTTTTAAACTGTTTATAAAAACATGTTTAAAATCTAAATGTTGAGGTACACAAGGTAAAATGACATAAGAATATGTTGATTGTAACAAGATTCATCTATAATACTTGATTAATAATGAAAAAAATATGCAAATACTTTTACAAATTTTTATTTAGCTCTTTCTAATTTTGCGCCCTTCGGGTTCGTGCGCCTGGAGCAGTTTGCTCCAACTGCTCCACGGTAGCTACGCCCCTGGCTCTGCCCCCTACGAGCTACGCTCGCCAACCCCCGTTCAGGGACACCAAAATCCAAAAAGCACGCTAATTTGATCGGCTTTAAAAATATTGAATTAAAATTAAAAAAAAAAAAAAAAAAAAAAACAGTAGCGATCTTTCTGTAAACGGGTTTCCATTCGTTTTTCTTGGATTGGGGATTTTTAAGACCATATCTGCTGCTGTTAAAAGATACATTGGCTGTTTTCGTATTTAATTAAAAAAATTAGTTAACCATTCGAAAATAAGCTAATGTAAAATGAATTAAGTAAACAGCGTCATTGTCTCCCGGTATTTTTTAACAGCGCTATAAGATAGTTCTTTTAAATAATTCATTTTAAATCTGACGTAATTTACACCAAAGTTTTATTTCTCTTATTAATATTCACGTGAAAATACTTTTGTTGTTAGAAGGAAATATTATTTGCGCTGTCTTCGAATTCACGATAATAGTTGAAAATATTATCTCAAAATATCAAGTAAATGTCTCGCGCAGATATATTTTTTAATTTAAATTGTTTTGCCATATTTTTTGGCCATTTTAAATATGACGTAATTTCCTCCATTTATAGGTTTTAAGGCATAGTAATGATTTTTTTATTTTAACATTTTGTTTCTCTTTTAAAATTCCAGTGTAAAGATGGTTCTTACATTATTGTTTGCGCTGTTTATAAAGTTGGCAACAGTTTAAATTAATAACATTTTTTAAATTTGTAAAAAATATCTTTCGAAATACTGAAAATTTGAATTTAAAATAGAAATAAAACCTCAAAAAATAGTCAAATAAAAAAAAATAAATGCAATCTGCACACCGGGAACTTATAATCTATAAAATGATCTAAAAATGATTAAATTCTCATGTATAGTTTTTGATCCAATAGAACTTTTTTAATGGAACGATTTTGTCCAACTTTAGCATTAAATATCTCTGAAAGTAATTCTTCGATTTGAAAACTGTCTGCATCAGCGTGTTTATCAAATATTTCTTTATAATACGCATGATTTTTCTCTCGTTTAATTTTCAAGGGAAGACCATGCTATTTTATTTATTTATTTGCTTATTTTTTTTTTTTTTTTTTTTTTTTGCAGAGCGACGCAAAATCAATTCGTCAATTAACCGTAGAAAAAAATTGCGAAATTTGCAAATTAGACTTGGAAAAAATAGATAAATTGGCAAATTAGAATTTTTTTTTATTATTATAATTATTAGTTTATGTACCTAAAGTGTTTACTTATACGTGTTTTTATTGTAATAAAATTTGACAAGCTATTTTAGGTTTTGGATAATTTTTTTAAATTCTTTTGAGTCTGACCTGCGATGGCAGATAAATTTTTTAAAATATCAAATTCCTTGGGAGGTGCATGGCCCCCCACCCCCCAGCTTTCCTCAAATGGCGCCCCTGCATATAGCTGAATACCTCACATCAAACGACAAATCATAAAATTTTGAAAAAGTCGTACATTTAACCCTTTGGAGAACCACTTATAATATTTTAAACAATTCTTTCTAAGTGAGCCCCTAATTAGGTTGGAGGCGTAAAATTTTGCATACTTATAGCTGAACACCACCATGCGACAAATCATAAAAATCTGAAAATGTTGTACATTTAACCCTTTGGTCTCCCAGATGTGTATTTTAAACAATTCTTTCTAAGTGAACCCTAATTAGGTTGGAGGCGTGAAATTTTGCATACTTATAATTGAGCACCTCACATCAAACGACAAATCATAAAATTTTCAAAAAGTCGTACATTTAACCCTTTGGACAACCACATATAATATTTTAAACAATTCTTTCTAAGTGAACCCTAATTAGGTTGGAGGTGTGAAATTTTGCATACTTATAGTTGAGCACCTCACATCAAACGACAAATCATAAAATTTTCAAAAAGTCGTACATTTAACCCTTTGAACAACCACATATAATATTTTAAACAATTCTTTTTAAGTGAGCCCCTAATTAGGTTGGAGGCGTAAAATTTTGCATACTTATAGCTGAACACCACCATGCGACAAATCATAAAAATCTGAAGAAGTCGTACATTTAACCCTTTGGGCTCCCACATGCGTATTTTAAGCAATTCTTTCTAACTGAGCCCCTTATTAAATTGGAGATTTGAAATTTTGCATATTTATAGCAGAACACCTGAGGCCAGGCGACAAATAATAAAATCTTGAAAAATTCTTACGTTTAACCCTTTGAGCTACCACATATGTATTTTAAGCAATTCTTTCCAAGAGTTTTCCCTTTCTTAAGTTGGAGACATGAATTTTTGCATACGTATAGCTGGATACCTCAGACCACACGACAAATCATAATTTTTTCAAAAAGTGTTATATTATTTACTCCTCCGGGCTCTAAGTTGTATATTTTAAGCAATTTTTCTAACCTCCGCCCTTTTCACCCGCGGAGCACTTTTCCAACTTTTGCCGACACCCCTTTGACCATCCTTTCATATTATGCACCATAGCTTTACATATTTTAGTTCCACCTTTTTACCGATAGCGGCGCCTACTTATCTCGGGTGCAATGGGCCCAATCCCTTCGACTAATATATATACGGATAGTATGTAAAATGGAGTTTCGTTCGGATAGAGGTTTGTTTAGAATAGAGTGCGCCCCTGGTTGCGAAATGTGGAACTAACAAAATTTTCAAAAGGTTAAAGTGTTTTGAAAGGAATATTAAAAGAAACCCTCTGTGCGATCTGTGATCACACTTACCCACTTGTTGTTTTATTCTTTTATTTTTCTTTATTTATTATTATTTATATTTTTAATTTACTTCTTTTATTTTTATTTTGTTTGTTTCTTTTATTTCCATTTCTTCCCTATCAATTTCTCTATCCTTTTGGCAACACCTTTCACTTTTGCATCTGCCTCTTTCAGGTAGCGCCATCTGTCGGATTCTTTGCAACATTCTTTACCTTCAGTTCATTTTTTAACTTGTTCGCTTGCGGACACGTGTATGCTGTAGCTGATGACGAGCTGTTATGTTTTTAGCTCGAAACGCGTCCTGTGTTTTGTTTTTATTTTATGGTGATTTTTGACAAAGTTTTATTATTTTAATTGCTTCATTTCGCCAGTTTTCGGTGCTGTTTCGCTAAAAAATAATATTGCAAAACAGTTTAAATTTAAAAATTGCTCGAGACATTTGATATTTTAAGATGATCTTAATACTATTTCATTTCTAACAAAAGTATTTTTACGTGAATATTAAAAAGAGAAAGAAAAGTTTGGTGAAAATTACATCAGATTATAATTGTTAGATTCAAATTATAATTCAATCTTCCGAAATATTTTTAAAGCAGATCAAATTATCGTGCTGTTCGAGTCTGCGGTGTCTGAACGGGGGTTGACGAGCGTAGCTCGTAGGGGGCAGAGCCCCCTAGTATTTTAAAAAGCAACAAAAATTTGGGAGAAATACACTGTAAAGTATACGAGTGGGAGTCAACAAGAAAATCAATAGTTTCCCACCGAAATTTGGATGATTGGCAACTTGGAGCTACATTTGTGGATTGAAAAGCATAATTTATCCACTTCGAATGGAAGTTTTTGTAGATTTAAAAAAAAAAAAAATGGATACTGAAATGATAATAAATTGCAAATCTATACAAATAAAAGAAAGTTTCATTCTGTGTGTTTGTCTGTCTGTCTGCAATGGCTAACGAAATCTACCGCACGTACAAAGCTGAAAATTTTTGTGAGGATAGTCGAAGGCCTCTCTTGATGCACTGAGATTCAGGATTTTAAACGTCTGATAATTAGGCGAGTTATTAATTAAAAATCACAAAAGAATGGAAAAGTATTTATAATTTCAACTACAGCATGGATTTTAATCAGACCATAAATAAAATTCTTTTTCAAACTCCACAAGAGATGGAAGGGTTGCCAAGGTGATAAAAAACACAGATGATTTTTATACTGGGATTGTTTCGCAGGGTATAAAATTTTTACAAATATTGCATTTATAGATTTGAAATTTATGCATCTATGCATATTTTATGCTGATTCCAAGTATGTAATTTTTTTAAATGAAAAATAAATGCTTTCAATTTCTTATCAGCAAAAAACGAGAGAAACTGTGGTAAAAAAAAAAACTAATTTTCACAGTGGGATTGTTTCGTGGTATATAATTTTTTTACAAATATTGCATTTATAGATTTGAAATTTATGTATCTTTGCTTATTTTTTATCACTGAATCCAAATAATGTAATTTTCGTAAAAATCTATGAAGAACTTTTTATTTGATCAAAAAATCAATTTTTTAAAGGAAAAGAAATGCTTTCCACACAGCACATTATTTAAATCTTTCTTTACTAATTATCATAAATTTTAAGTCTGATTTTTTATTATCTATCTATACATATAAAAGCTGTTCTCTGTGTGGATGCCCTTTATACAAATCTTTAATTTTTGACCGATTTGCACGAAACTCGATGTACATACGTTTTAGAACGTGGAAAAGATCACTGTCTACTTTAAAAAATTATCAGACCACTATTTATTCCTTTTTTCTACCACTTCCATAATTTAACATTATAGAAATATCTCTTTTTAAATCTTTTTTAATTCAAACGTTTCTTTCCTGTTGCCAAACCCTAAAAAATGACACAATGTGAAAAAAAATAAGGATAACGCGTGTATTTTGTTTCTATTTGCCAATAAAAATTCAGATTTTCTTGCTATATTTTTGCGTGTTTGATATTGACGTCATTCTAAACAGAAAATTTGCATTTTTTTGTATATAAAATAAAAACTTTAACTATAAGAGCGGGAAAATAACGTAGCACCTCAATTTGAATGTTTTTTTTTTTTTTTTATTAAAACATCTATTTTAATACAAACAGTAAATTTCATGAAAACAATTTAAGAAAAAGAAAAAAAAAAGACTAGATATGACGTCACATTCTACCAAATATTTTCAACGCGTAATCAAACTCATTGTAAACATATGGCTCCTATATTTTGCTTACTATTTCGATTGTATACTACAGCCATATCTTATAGCTATACGTTATCGCTCAGCGTTGTATTGGTTTAGATTACAGCCATATCTTATAGCTATACGTTATCGCTCAGTGTTGTATTGGTTTAGATTCAGTGCTAACATTTTCTGCGATTTGTAGCAAAAAGAGAGCGGTTATTTACATTTTCAAAAAAATTCTTGACAGATGTCTTCATCTAAAATTTATGGAAAATGACATTTCATCTAATCATTGCAGATTTAATTTCAATAACATTTCAAATTTTCCAAATAAAATTTTAGTAACTACTACCTCATTTGGATGTATTTTTTTTTGTTGTTGTTGTTTTTGAATTTTCCCCCGAATTGTGGGAGATATTGTATACTTCTGTTACGCGTGCCAAAGAAAACATGTATTTTAATTTTAAAATTTAAAAAAATTACCACAATGTGTCAAAAGAACATCCTTTTTCCGAATTTAAATTTCGCGAGTTCCAAAATTAAAACTAAAAATGTGAGTTTTTTCATAAACGTGAAGTTAAGGCTGTTCATAAAGTTAAAGCTATTCTGAAATCCAAAGGAGCTGTTTTCTGACATATTTTTTAATTAATTTTTGTTCGGAAACGCATGGAATTGACTGGAGTTCTTATTGAGAAACTATGAAATCGAAAGATAGTTTCCACATTTTGGTAAAGGTATAAGATCTTTCAGTTGGTGTTTTGAACTGAATTTCGGACGCAACAGTGCAATAAAGGAGAAAACCCGGCCGTCACGCAACCACAATTGTTCATAACTCGATAAGCAATTTATTTATGAAAAAAGGGAAAACTCATAGCAATTCCAAATCGCTTTAGTCGTAGTCAGGCCTACAAATTTTAAGCCTTTACGTTTAATGAGACAGAAAATGTGTCAGAAAGTTTCGCTTTGTTGAGCAGGGAACTGGAGAAGCACCTTAAGCATTATTGCAGGTTAGTATTTTGTAATGAAGTTGCATGCCAGATAGTCGCTTAAAACATAAGTCATTCTATATTGTTTTAACCAAAGGTGCATGCCATAATAGGTGTCAGGCACACTCATTAAAATAAGAGTACCCTAGCGCACAGCCCCATTACTGAAGATAAACCCGTCAATATACTTAGAGATAAAAACAGTTGTGCATTTTTCATTCAGCTAATAAGATTAATCCTTCATAATTGGGTTCATATGATTATATAACTTTCCCCTATAATTCTATGACTAAGCAACGGAAAACAATATGTTACGCACTAAAATCTTCCCTAAAAAACTAATAGTGCAAGTCGCATGGAAATCTGTTCTGAAGAATTAAAAGTTATATGCACCCGGAACGAAATCCCCACTTGAATTTTATATACTTACCAGGTTATTTTGAGTAGTTTGATTTGATATGTTAAATTCACGTTTTATTTTATTTTTGGCGTTTTAATTTCGTCTGCCAATTTAGTTATTTAATATTACGCGTAAACAAACAAATTATGAATTATTTACAATGTTTTTGAACAATTGAGTTAATCTTTTGTATTTGACGAAATTTTCGGATTTTCGCGACCTTTTGACGAAATTTTCGGTTTTTCGCGATCTTTTGACGAAATCTTCGGGGTTTTCCGCGATTTTCTGACGAAATCTTCGGGGTTTTTTGCTAACTTTCCACGAAATTTAGTTTTTCCCGCGTTTCTTAGACGAAATTTGCTTTTTTTCTGCGATCCTTTGGCGAAATCTGTTTTTTCTGAAAAAAAATTTTTGGCAAAATTTGGCGACCATTTGCCGAAACTCGCGATTTTGTATGACCAAATTTTCGGATTGGTGACCAATTTTTAAATTTTCGGAAAATTCTGAACTGAATCACCCCTACGCGATCCTTTGAAGAAATTCGCAATTTTTTGCGATCTTTTGTCGAAATTTGTTTTTTTTTTCACAATCCTTTGTCGAAATTTGCATTTTTTGCGCGATCCTTTGATAAAAGCACGCGTATTTTTTGCGATCTTTTAACGTAATTCGCGTGTTTTCCGCGATCTTCTAACGAAATTTGCGCTTTATTCGAGATTTCTTGTCGAAATTCGGGTTATTTCTCTAGTCTTTGACGAAATACGCGTTTTTTCCACGACCTTTCGATGAAATTCTGGTTTTTTCCGCGTTCTTTAGACGAAATTCACATATTACCAATTTTTTAATGCGAACGATTGTTGAAATTGATATTTTTCGGCAACAATTTGTCGAAGTTCGCGATATTTTCCAGCACTTTTCATTCCTTGAAAATTAACCCTTTTTTTCCAGCACTTTTCATTCCTTGAAAATGAATACTTTTTTTCCAGCACTTTTTCCAAAGCGTACGAACCATGTAAATATCATGGTTTTTATTATTTATTTTATTTTTATACTTTTTTAAACCAATTTTTCCCTCAATCAGTGTGCACGTATTTGAGACAACATCAATTTCGAGTTAAAGATATAAAATACAAATTTAACAATACTGAAAGGTTTTTGGTAGAAATAAAAAGTTTTGGTGGTTTTGTCCAATTAATAGGATCGTATTTGAGGGAGAAAAAAAATCCGATGTCAAATTATGCAAAGGAAGGATCTACACAATTCTGTAGGTTCGACTTTAAATCGTACAAAAAAAGCAGAAAATGTTTTTTATTTTCTACTATTTCTATAAAAAATCTATTATTTTTTATTTTATTTTCTTCTGACCTACACAATTGTTTATGTCAGGTCTTAAAGGATTATTGTTCATTTAAAAATAATATTGACACACGAAAAGCCAAGCAGATCAACTAGCCATAATAAATTGTAACAGGGTATTGAGTTAAAGAAAAAAAAAATTAAAAAGGGAAGAGTCAGCAGATTTGTGTTGATGAAAAATCAGTTTTTTCTCAAAAATAATAGCTAAAATTGGAAAGTAGTCTCTTTTTTTCTGCAAAATAGTCGCTTTTGAAGGATTCTGGGCTAAAATAGTAGCCATAGTAGCCTGATGCTGAAAATAGTCGCTTTTAGTAGCATGTGGCAGCCCTGCTTTTAAGTGGCGTTTTTTAAAACAAAGCAGGGATGAAAGTGCACTAAAGTCATTTTGTAGCAGCTTTGGAGCAGCAAAAAATTAATTTTGTAGCAGTAAAACCCATTTTTGTAGAAGCAGAAATTAATTTTATAGCAATAAAAGCTGCTTTTGTAACAGATTGAAATTCCAATGCTAATAAATAAGAAATGTGCGCTTTTTCGCGCTCTCTTGACGAAACTTGCGCATTTTCCGCGATCTTTTGAGAAAATTCGCGTATTTTTCGCGATCCTTTGTTGAAATCGGTGTGCTTTTCGCTATCTTTGGACGAAATTGGCGTGTTTTCCGAAATCTTGACAAAATTTGCGGTTTTTCGCGACCTTTTGATGAAATTAGCGGCTTTTTTCGCGATCTTTTAACGAAATTCGCGTTTTTCCACAATCTTTTACCCCGTTTTGTTCTTTTTTTGAAGAAATTAGCGACCTTTTGACGAAATTCGCGTGTTCTTCGCGACCTTTTGACATGCGTTTTTTCTCGCCATCATTTAACAAAATCATCGTTTTTTTCACGCCCTCTTTTAGCAAAATCGTTTTTTTCACGCCCTCTTTTAGCAAAATCATCGTTTTTTTCACGCCTTCTTTTAGCAAAATCATAGTTTTTTCACGGCCTCTTAGCAAAATTATCGTTTTTTCACGATCTTTTGACATTGTTTTGTTCGTTTTTTGACGAAATTACTTTTTATCCTTTGAATTTGAATTAATTGTATTCACGTTTTTTTGTCGCGACCATTTGACAAACATCGCGTGTTTTTAGAAATATTTTGACCGCTGTTTTTTGCTTATTTGACGAAATTAGCGGCTTCTTGGATCGACGAAATCGTGCTAAATTTCGTTTTCGCGCAAAATGGAAAGAAATAGTTGTTTTGTAGCAGCTTGGCGCAGGAAAGCGAATTTGGCGCAAGTCTCGCATCCTTGAACAAAGGAACACTGAAAATTTTCTATACATTTATACAGTGCTACAAAGTTATCCTTGATTAAAAGAAAATTAACGAGTTCAATTAAAATAAAAAATATTATATAGATACAATATTTTTATAGTTACAACAAGTAACTGTTTATACTGAACATTTTCATTTGAAGGAGTTAATCTATTTGCACACTGAACGACTCATATATGACCCATCTCCACTCTACCCAAAACCATTTTTAAATTCACATTCATAAAAGAATTCACTTGGCTTGCATCTATGTATTCAGTACTGCATAAAACTGTTTGGCAACAATTTAAATTTATGAAACTAAGAAGTGATACATTGATACTATGCAAAAACTTGTCAATGTTGTTGTCTGTAAAATCTGGGTTAATTTGGTTTAAATGACATGTTCTATCAGAAAGTTTAATAGATGAAATAAAATTCCACATAGAAGCATTAAATTAAATAAACAGGAATTCTCAGAAAATCTTAACAGCAAAGTATTTATTTTACCACCCAGCAAAATGTAACGCAGAGTTGAAACTTATGACAAAATGTATGCAACTGTAAAAATAGATCCCAACAAAAAGTTTTCGGTAAAAAAGCGCCAAATTCTCCTTAATGTTTCGGCCAGAAAAATTAGTGATATTTGAAGTTCGCACAAAGGCACAAGTTAAAAGCCAAACATCCCAAAATTTTTCATTGAAAATGGCTTCCTGCGACTCGGCCGTTAATGCCTTCTACATTTCAAAATTAATGATTGGAAATTTCGCATTTATGAATTATTTAAATATTAAAATTAATATTAGTATGCAAAGAGGCAAATTCACATAAAGACATAAGTAAAAGATTTCTGATAAATAGCATTCAATTTCAACAAACAATAGTTTTGATTACAGATCATTTAGTCCACATGTGGTTTAATTGCCATTTCGTACGGCCTAAAGCTAAAGTCATTAACGTAAAACCTAAGAAACAAAACAAAATTTACTTTCTTCAAATCTCGCAATATGTTACATTATATTTTATTGTATAATATTAAATCTTGTGCATTGACGAAAGAGATTTTTTTCGTTTGAACATTTATTATAGTTTGTTTGCATACATTAAAAGGTATTAGATTTATAAACTGTTAAAAGCTGATACTAATTATGTTTTAGAAATTAGGGATATTACCTTCTGAATACAAGTATTTTTATTATATTTAACTTCTAAGCATTTAAATAGACTGAAGTGGTTTAAATGCATTTTGTTTCTGTACTTTGTGCCGCAAAATGCCTAAGATAATCAAAAAATGTAGTTGTCATGTTGTCATTTGTACATACTTTAAAATTTGAAAAACCCTCTCGAAGGCATTAACAGCCAAATCGCAGTAAGCCATTTTCAATGAAAGAGTTGGGATGTTTGGCTTTTAACTTGTGCCCTTGTGCGAACTTCAGATATCACAACTTTTTCTGACCGAAACATTAAGGAGAACTTGGTGCGATAGAGATGTTTCTCATTGCGGGGGTTGTTCATCTTTTATAAAAGAACTTTGGATATAAAATAAGTAGATGGAAATATCTTTAGAATTATTTTAAATGAAATTTAAGATTTTCTGATGCGCAAACAACACAAACTCAGATCCAGAAGATTCAAACTAATACTTGTAGCGTAATAAGGAAACTTAAATGAAAATTTGAAGAGACACATAAGTGTCTTGGGAGTGATCCCGCTGACACACAATCAAAACTTAAATCTTTACATTCAGAGAAGCAGGCAAAGAGTGATAAGGTTAACATTTTCATTCGTAAAGTTTTGGCGATATATAGATATTGGTAAGACACAGATCTTGCCAAGGGGTGACCGTTACATTGGAATACATGGGGTAGTTTAAATTTAGATGAAAAGCCTAATAGGCGATAATTAGCCAAGCGTTAGTCCGTGAGAAAGTAAGAAAGAATCCGAAAACTGTCAATAGCATTAGAATGAGTGTGGTAAACTGAAAGGCGACTTAAGTTTAAAAGTACATCTGCATATTATTATCCAACCGCTGGTTTAACCAAAGTTTTGACTATCTCTTAGTAAAAGATCGAATTAAAAATCTGACAGAGAGAAATTTTATAGGCAGATGCAACGTTTTAAAAGAATGACTCTTTCGAAAAGAAATGGCTGTGAATAACATTCTTTTTTTTATTTTATTTACATAGATAAAAGAGCAGAGAGAGTTCTGGGAACGTTAAAGTAATGTGAAAAGGGAAGTAGATTAATTTAAAACTTAGATATACAAAAAGAAATAGAAAGGGGATGTTTATATTGATAGTTAATATTAAATTTTAACTATCAAGGGGTCATATTAATTACATTTAAAGAATAATATATGTGATATCAAACGATATCACACTTCGCGCTTTTTCTTTTTTAAACCGAAAACTTTTTGTTGGGAAATCACTACTTTTTGTATGTTTTTTCTAAGCTATATTAATATAAAAAAACTTAAATTTCAGTAACTATGCTATCCGGGAGCAAATCTCCTAATTAGCATTTTGTTTTTTCGCAAATAGTAGTTTTCATTTTTCACATATATAAATTAGAAACAATGCTTTGATTTTCAAATAAAATACTTTGGTTTATGTTATTTATTTATTTCTATGTTAAATATTCTATTAAATAAAATAAGGGAAATGCATCTATTTTAAATGAGATGACTGAAAAGTTTATATTTTTAAATGAAATGAATGCAAATGAACAATAGAGTTGCGGGCAGTATTTGGCGATTTGCCACTCGCGCTCGGCTAGCATAAAAATACCTAAATTTATTTTATTGAGCTTTACAAATTCATACTTTATTTCTTTTTATATTAAAGTACTAACCGCCTCTAGCAAGCAGTATATACTCTATTATATGCATGTTAAACGTTGTATCATGTTACTGTTATTCATAATTTACTTGCCCATTCTTTCGCCAAGTCGAAAGCTTTTGATAGAGAAATCAAGAACACTTTACGATCATGGAAGCACATCATATATTTTGTGTTATGTATTTCATTTTTTCATGACAAATCTCTCTTAACTCACTTATGCATGTTTCCTTATCAGTTACGTTCGTTCTCTAATGCAGAATGTTTTAATCCAATTAAGTAATCTTTTCCAATTGTATTTTAACTGATACGATTGGGTACAAGTGAAATGATTCTTATTAAATCCTTTGATAATACCTGCATTTACATTAAACCATATTGATGCTAATATCTTTTTGTTTCATGCTAACCTTTTCAATAGACTCGATTACGGAAGAATAGAAGGTCTACGGGCTCACTGCTATGATCCATTTGAAAATCTATCATTCTTCTCATCTAATCGTGTTGAAGAACTAGCCAATTTGCCATGGTTTTAAGTTTTTAGCTAATTTTATTTGAAACCTGAAAACTAAAATGCGAGGAACCAGATTATAGAAGATTCATTCTAACGTACATATCGATTAACAGGTTACATATTATATAATTATAATAATCATAAGGAGAATTGTCAGTTTCGGTGCTTTAATAGTTTTCGTAAATTCTATTTATATAATACAGAAGTTTCAGCAGAGTAAAGATTAACAACATAGTCACAGTAAGTATAATAACAGTACAATATATTAACAATAGCGGAGGTTTTGCGCAGTGGCAAAACTTTGGCACTTTGGAAATATTCGTACGTTATATTATTTAACTATTCAGATGATATGCGGAAAAATATAAATAGATGGCTCGCATTAATAATGAACTCATTGAAAAATAGCCACAAACGTCAAATACTCGCCAAGTTTGGCGACATTTAGCGAAGTGTCACCAGATCTGGTAATATATCATGTCAATTCTCAAATTTGGCGACATAAAATGTTTTGTTTGTTCTGACGTCCTAATGATGCATATGTATTATTTATTATACACATACCTATAATATGCATGATGCAACTGTATTACATATTATATGCATGTATAATATGTATGATGCATATGTTTAAAGTTCTTTAACATCACTAAAACGCACTTAAAGGAATAGTGTTCCATAAATAGTAGGGATATTTGCTAGATTGACCAGAGTGCTATTGAGATTAGAATTCCGACATTTACAAGACCGGGAGGCATCTGCACACACCATCACCTCATCGAGTTTACAGCTGAAATATTAGGATTAGTTAAAACTAGATTAGTACATTAAAATGCAACTGGTCTGTTAAGTCATATCTTGGTAGAAACAACCTGAAGACCTAATTTTAGTGGGTGACTGATAGGTTTACTATTGTATTTTCCTGCATCCAAAAGTATGGAAACATGGAGGAATGGGTGCAGGAAAACAATGGAAAATCCACCAATTAACTGGTAAAATTGGGTCTGTAGGTGGTTTCCACAAAGATATGACTTGGCAGACCAGTTACATTTTAAATACGCTAATCTATTTTTAACCAGTCATAAAATTTCAGCCGTCAGCTCGATGAGGTGATTTGTGCAGACGCCTCCCGTTCTTTAATAAAATTTGTTTTAAGGAAGTAAAAAAGATAGAAATATGGACAGATAAACTGAAAGATTTGCCTTAAGATTTTTGTAAAAGCATATAAAATTTCATTCAGCTTGAAATCATGTAACACCTTTATAACTCAGGCTAATTTTCTGTAATCGAGATTTGGCAACCAACATATCTGATCTATAACTATAATCTTTCTTTTACAGATTTAAAATTAACAATAAATTAACAGTAAGTAGGCTAATAATACAATATAACATTAGCAGCGGACTTCGGACACCGCATCTGCCGCACATCGTTAAAGACAGCTTTATTAGTTACACATTTCATTTAATTAAAAGCAAATTTTTAAACTTTCATATGAGAATTAGGATATTTTTCCACTATAGAGACCTTGGTTTTTTTTAATCTTGGCGCAATTCGGACTTCAGAAACTGAGATATGTTGCCAAATGATATAAACAACTATGAAAACAAACCTGATTAACTTTTATGTTATTCATATACATATAAACATTTTATTTATACACGTATAAAATAGTTTTTTATATACAAATTATTTATGTTGGTACATAAAAATAAACGGGTTCCTTACATTAAATAAATAGTATACATATGGAAAAAATTGCTTGTGTACACAGTAAATAGGTTTCCAGAAAATAAGTTATCAAATTTCTTTTCTCGTGAAGGCTATTTTCTCTATTTCGCCAAGGCTACTATATTGGAAACATACCGAATTGTGGTTATATTTTGTTAAATGTTTTAATATCGTGAATATATCAACCTATACTGATTAAAATTTTTAGGTATATTCATTTTTTTCTATTTAACAAACATCTTTGGAAAAGCATATATATATAAAGTTTTATTCTGCTTGAAATTACGTGACCCCTTCAAAACTCTGTAATCGAGTATTGGTGACCAACATTGGCGCAATTGAATGTGAAGGAACTGTTTACGGCCAAATCAACAATCCCTTGTTTTAAGGGTTTAGAGGTGGAAATTCTGTGTTTTCAGATTTTTCTGGTTAATTGTGCTACAAATCAGACTTACTTGTGAAATTTCATGATTCTACAACTTTTAGAAGTACCTTAGTTATTTGATGATGCGAAGTGAGTCTGACAAAAAAGCGCTTTTTCGGAATTTAATATTTCGAAAACTACTAAAATACAGAAACATGAAATCGTGGAACCTTAGTTCAGTTTGATCATACGAACATGTGTATAAGAAAAAATTCTATATCTCTCCATAAAACGACGTTATGAGGAGGTGAAAAGTATGCCGAAATGGTTCAGGAAAAGGTAGCTTACGGCTTGTGCGAACTTGGTGGATGCACTGCCGTGCTCCCAGATAATTATTTTTGCTACAATGCATGTTTATATAGAGTTGAAAAAAAAAAAAAAATAAATAATTAAGAAATACAGTGAAACTTCTTTTAGAGGAAACCCCTAGTCAAGGGCCACCTCTATTAACCCCTTGGGGGACGAGCGACACGTAAACATGCTGTACGAAGCCCTCAGAATCCCTGTTCTTTCTCACCAGTAAAATTTGCCTTGTTTAATCAGCATATTTTCTCGATTCAAGAAAAATTTCTGTTTTTAAAAAACTGACAAAAGATTAAAAATTTCGTAAAAGGCTCTCGTCCTGAAGGGATTAAAGGCCAACATTTTTAGGAATGAAAATTTTCCCCATAGACAATGTTAAATTTACCCCTATTAGGGGCCGCACCTACCCCTCATAAAGGCCATTTTTTTCACATGTACCTTAAATCTTACAGGTGTAATGAATTCCCGAATCAAAAGATAAGAGTTCAGAAAACAACTGCTCTTGCAACAAAGAAGGCAGGGGGAGATGGGGAGGATTTAGCAACACAATGAAAGACCAAAAACTTTTTCACAAGTGGACAAACAGGTGTTCCTCACACTTTGTTTGACGTTTCTAACAGTACAGATTGGGTTGGAGGGGAAACTTGACCCTTAGTTATGGGTATGCAAAGTATAACAGGTTATCTAGAAAAACAGATTTCACATTTACTAAAACTGAATGCATTTGAAGCACAATTTTTACACTTGTCAGGAAACCCTAACAGAAATAAACTAATATCTCATCCTAAGGTATTAATAAAATCATGCAAATAAGTAATTTGTTCCATAAAGTAAAAGAATCATTAGAAACCAAAATTATCTGCGAAAAAATTAGGAAAAGTAAACCAGATTTTTTTTTTTTTTTTTTTAAATCATGTATAGAGTTTGAAAATGTTAATAAACAGTTTTTTCACCTATACAGGTTTTGATTTCCTGTTTTTTGGTCACCCCTATTCAAGGGCCACCCATCATAAGGGCCAATTTTCAATGGAACGGCAGGTGGCCCTTACTGAGAGGTTTCATGGTATATATAACAGAGATAAGTTTGGAACAAAACTTATTACTATGTTTACTTTGTGGCAATTTGGAATGCTGCAAAATATAGCCAACCAGTAAAAAAAATCTCTATAGACTGCAGTTTTACAAAGACTTGTAAAATTCACTCACAATGTCAGAAAATCCATTTGCCAATGGAGAGCAAAATTATACATTTTCCTACAACAAATTTTCCCAATTCAAATCGACTGACTTGTGTCAAATTAACCCATTTTTAAACATTAGTAGTACTAAAAAAATACTTGTCAACCTTCCACTAACGGCTTGACAAACTCCCGTTCACATCCCAAAAAAATCTTTTTGACTTGCTTCTGTTATGATGAAAGGAATGTGTACATCATTTAAGGGTACACAGTACCTTTTAAATCCTTATTTCTTAAATATGGCTATTTCTGCTTCAATTTTCTTTTTCACTTTCCTTTTACAGAAAACTGTGCATGGATTTTCAGATACATGGGATATTATATTTAATATTAATTTTTTTGTCGTGTATAATAAAAAATAAAGGAAATTCAAAAAATTAAATATTTAAAAAGATATTAACTTTGTTAAATCCATACACAGAAATTCATAATTTACACATTTAAAAAAATTATGAACTTTAATGTTAAATCCATGCATAGAAATATTAAATACAATATGGAAGACAAAACAAATTTCAAAAACATCCGAATTAAGAAAATAAAGGCCTTAGCATTTTTTGAACAAGCAGGGATGGAATATGGAAAAAAATTAGTTTAAAGTTTTCATTTGCAAAAAATGAATTGCTTGAACTTCTAACTGGTGAAGTTCATGTACAATTTTATCAAACACAAATTAGTTACATGTAATAAGTGAGGTAATATGTTTTAAAATCACTAATCACCAAAAATTTAAAAATGAGAAAATTGTCTCATGTTATTTATATAGATAATATTTCTTAATATTATATCATGCGAGAACAAGAGTTTCATATACATTTAGTATAAAAATTAAAAAACAGCTAGCCTTATACTGCCCACCTGCAAGAAAAGAAGACAACTCTCAAAAATTAATTTTTGATTTTAATTAAATTTGACTAATAGGTCCGTCTTGCTACAGGAAAAGTTTCACAAGTAATTATCAAAAAATCATTTTATTACACTACATGTCCATTCGTGACTACAGAAGGGGGGGGGGGGGGGGGGGGGAGGACAAATTGTGTGGGGAGTAAAATTAAAACTCAAGATTCCAACCCTCATCGACATCCTTATTCTTAAGGTTTTCTGCCCTTTTTTTTTTTACTGCTGAATGCAAAGCTAAGTGCTACAATTTAATGTTACGGCAAAACAAGCAAATCTTACTGTTCTTGCAGGTGAGCAAATATAAGCCCTTTATCTTTCATTTTTCAGGCATCTCTGCGTCCGAGCAAGCTTAATTTTCTCTAGTGCTAAGTCAAACGCAGACTGATGACCTATTTTTTAAATTTTCGGAACAGAATCACCCCTGGAATGCCAGTAAGCCAGCTATGTAGAAAGAAAATGCAAGCCTGATCCTGACCTGGAATGAGTCTGCTGAATCAAGTCCTGGTTTTGATACGATGCAACTGCTGCTCTAAGCTGGATATGTTATATTTCTGAACTAATGTCAATCTAACATTAGTTTGTGCAGCATGTTTATACTTATCCCCGTCTCAGTTGCATCCAGTGAAAATTGTTCAAATTTTATTGGCCTAATTTGATCCTTTTAAATTTTATACCGGGCTGAATTCTTTATTTCATCAGCTCAGCCTGTTAAAAAGGATCCACTGGCACGACCCATTGGAAATTTCCCTTTCATTTTACCCGACCCAGGCCCTTGAAGACTTCTAGTGTGTATGTCACACAAGTTGCATATGCAGAAAAATATAATACACAATTAAAGTAAAAATAAGCAACTACTTGTCATATGCAAGCAATGGCAAAAAAAATACGAGGGAAAAAACAAGTTTTTTTTTTTTATAAAATCATTTATTAACACAGTGCATAAGCTTAAATTTTGGAACGGTTAAATATGGCAAAGCAAAAAAGAATAGTCTATTGCTGTTTACATTCAGGAGGCTGTTGCTGGGCATTTTTCTGTCCTTGAGATTTCTTTCGCTGCTGAAAGAAAAAATTAGCAAACAAATTTATACAGGAAATTTTGAATTTTACCAATTAAAGCTTTATTTCTAACTTGAGTAAAAAAAATGAATTTAAAACATTTTTTAAATGATAAATATGTAAAGAATAAAAAAAGAAGACTTTACAAAATGCAAGAACGTTGGAAAACTAATATTTCAATAACAAAATATTTTACCACAGAAAACTGAATGATAGAACATTTTACATACTCCTCTACAATAGCAAATTAATACCCAAACAGCACACAAGAAAATTAATAAATTTACAATAAAAGAACTCAATAAACCGACCCCAGGAAAAACTTCCGTTTTAAAAAGCCCTAGCTTGAATGGAAAAATATTGCACTTCATTCTTCTTAAGCAGAAATCTATTTATTCAATATTTATACTATTTAATTAAATATATGCTGCACACAGTAGCACTCTGATATACACATATCACAGCAGCATTAGCTGCAAAATTTAGGTAAGGATTGAAAAAGTATAGACAAAAATCATTTGCATGACAGGTTAAAATGCTCTATAAAAGAACAAAATTTGATTTTCCTGGCATTGCAATTTTAAATCATTAGTTTTTTTTTTGTAACTTTCTCAAAGTTTCCCCCTGACTTTTTCTCATGAATAGTAAAATTTCTCTGACTTTTCCAAGTTATCCAGGTGGCTAGACACTAAAGATGAAAATAAACGCTCGCCAGTCGCCACTAGGCGATTAAAAATATGGAAAGTACCAGCCAAATGCATAATTTTCCCAAAAGAGATTTCGTCAAAGAATCACATTAAAAGCGAAATTTGTCAATAGATCGATAGATGTCAAAATACGCATATTTTGTCAGAGGGTCGCCGGGAGGGAAAAAAACAAAAAAACAAAAAAAACCAAATTTCGTCAAAAGGATCACCAATCACCCTAGTAGT
This sequence comes from Maratus speciosus, assembly GCA_963932465.1. NCBI lineage: Eukaryota > Metazoa > Arthropoda > Arachnida > Araneae > Salticidae > Maratus > Maratus speciosus. The sequence continues at coordinate 324,237,798 of OZ010797.1, forward strand.
CTTCGAACAATAATTCTTCATATTTTGGAAGGCAGGCATGTCTAAAACAACTTTTAATGGCCTGCTTTGATACCATATTTCAACTCTTGCCTATGTAACATATAACATCTAACACAGATACTTGAAACTTCTTTTCTTGATCAACTGCAGGAATGAAGTCTTTTAGAAGCAGCTTTTGATAATATATCTTGAAATTTTAAATAATCCCTTGATCCAAAAGCACAACACCAGTGCAGTTTGGAGGCAAGGAAAGAAGTTCAATTTAATTGAAATTGGGAATTATGCAATGGACATAGTTGTTTGCAATGGTAGACACTTTTCTTTTTTTGTTTGTCCAAGTTCTATCCAAACAACTATTTTCTTTTTCAGTTGTTACGTTGTCAGTTGCTTTACGGTCTGCATTGTAAGATACGCAAAGATTTAAAGCTTTTGAAATAACGAGGCTTGAGAAGTTCACTAATAACTAATGAAATCAATGTTTCTCAGCCATCCATATTCGCTGCCTAATAAAATTGTCAATCTGTCTGTTTTGTTCTCTCCACCACATTTTTCATTCTTAAAAGTAACAGTTTTATCCGGCAAAACACGAAAGAACAGTCTGCATTCATCAAAATTAAAAGCAGCACAACATCTGAATCTATTAATAAAAATCCTGCTGGAAATCCCTAGTGGGAAGGAGAAAACATAGAACAGTGATGGAACAGCATGGACTTCATTTTGGAGCAGCGTTTTTCCTGCGATTCTTTGACGAAAGTCGCGTTTTTCCTGCGATTCTTTCACGAAAGTCGCGTTTTTCCTGCGATTCTTTCACGAAAGTCGCGTTTTTCCTGCGATTCTTTCACGAAAGTCGCGTTTTTCCTGCGATTCTTTCACGAAAGTCGCGTTTTTCCTGCGATTCTTTCACGAAAGTCGCGTTTTTCCTGCGATTCTTTCACGAAAGTCGCGTTTTTCCTGCGATTCTTTCACGAAAGTCGCGTTTTTCCTGCGATTCTTTAATGAAAGTCGCGTTTTTTCTGCGATTCTTTAATGAAAGTCACGTTTTTTCTGCGATTCTTTAATGAAAGTCACGTTTTTTCTGCGATTCTTTAATGAAAGTCACGTTTTTTCTGCGATTCTTTAATGAAAGTCACGTTTTTTCTGAGACTTTCACAAAATTTGCATTTTTCCCGCAATCCTTTGACGAAATTCACATGTTATTCAGACCCTTTGTTGAAATCAGCATGTTTTTCACTATCTTTTGACGAAATTAGCATGCTTTTAAAATCTTTTGATGAAATTTGCGGCTTTTTTGCGAACTTTACACAAAATTCGCGAATTTTAGCGACCTTTTGATGGTGGTTTTTTCCGCGATCTTTTAATGAAATTCGCGTTTTTTCACAAACTTTTGACCCTGTTTTGTTTGTTTGACGAAATTAAGCAATCATTTGACAAAATTCACGTTTTTAATCGCGATTCTTTGACAAAATCCACGTATTTTTCGCAATCTTTTGATGAAATTTGCATGTTTTTTGCTACCTTTTGATGAAATTTGTGGGGTTTTAAGCAATATTTTAACGAAGGCCGCGTTTTTTTCACGATCTTTTGACAGTGTTTTGTTCGTTTTTTGACGAAGTTAACTAACCTTTGTCAAAGTTCACGTTTTTTTTTCTTCATGATCCTTTGAAAAAATTCGCATGTTTTTTGCGATCTGTTGACGAAATTTGCGTTTTATTTGCGATCTTTTGATGAAATTTGAGGAGTTTTTTTTTTTCACGATATTTTAACGAAAAAGCTTTTTTTACGATCTTTTACCCCGTTTTGTTCGTTTTCTGACGAAATTAGCGATCGTTCGACAAAATTCACGTTTTTTCACGCGAGCCTTTGACAAAATTTGTGTGTTTTTTGCGATCTTTTGATGAAATTGCGTTTTTTTTTTAGAATATTTTAACGAAAGTAGTGGTTTTTCTTGATCTTTTGACCTTGTTTTGTTCATTTTTTGACGTAGTTAGCTATCCTTTGGCAAAATTTACGTTTTTTACCGTGATCTATTGACAAAATTCGCTTGTTTTTCGGGATCTTGATTAAATTTGCGGGTTTTTTCGCGACATTTTAACGAAAGTAGCGTTTTATCACGATCTTTTGACCCCCGTTTTGTTCGTTTTTTGACAAAATTCACGATCTATTGACAAAATTCCCTTTTTTCGCGATCCTTTGACGAAATTCGCATGTTTTTTGCGACCTTTTGATGAAATTTGCGTTTTTTTCGCGATATTTTAGTGCAAGTAGCATTTTTTCATGATCTTTTGACCGTGCTTTGACGAAGTTAGCACCTCTGACAAAATTCACGTTTTTTCGCGATCCTTTGGCGTAATTCGCATGTTATTCGCGATCTTTTGACGAAACTCACATGTTTTTCGGGATCTTTTGATGAAACTCACATGTTTTTCGGGATCTTTTGATGAAACTCACATGTTTTTCGGGATCTTTTGATGAAAATCTTGTTTTTCACGATCTTTTGTCGAAATTTGAGACCTTTAGATGTAATTTGTGGTTTTCTCTATTTTTTAAATAAATTAGCATTTTTTCACGATCTTTTGACCGTATTTTGTTCGTTTGACGAAATTAATTTGAGTGTTTTCGCGATCTTCAGACAAAATTTATGTTTCATTCGTGATCTTTTAACGAAATCACCTTTTTTCGCTATCTTTTGACCGCGTTCTGTTCATTTTTGATGAAATTACCGGTCTTTTGTTAAAATTCACTCCCCCCCGTGATCATTTGAGAAACATCGCGAGTTTTTCACAATCTTTTGGCGAAAATCAGGTGGAAAATTATCGATTTGGCTTAAGAATTATTACTGAATTGGCGCAGTTGGGCGCAATTTTGTTGGAAAATGATCGTTTTGACACAGAAATGCGCAGCATTATCGATTTGGTGCAATTGGAGCAGCTGTTCCATCACTGATAGAAGGATAGGACTTCTCTCAATAAAAAAGAAGACTCATGGTGATCATATATACAATAGAGTTGACCATATAGGCCATATTTTAACACTCAATACTTATTCAGTCAGTCTGGACTTACAAACCTTATGTGACATAAATGGGTGACCGACCATGTATCTGGTACTGACTATTCTAAAATGCAACCTAAAAAAGCAATTTTCGAAAAATTAAGCTAATTGTTTTAGCTGACCAAATTGTATTAAACTTGCAAATTTAACGTCTTGTCAAGATTAAAAAGTCTTGAAATTTTATTAAACACATTTACATAAATTTCAAACTGCATAATTTACTATTCGTAAAAGTATTAACAATAATCAATTTTCATCACTTACCACTCTATCTGTTTCGTCGTCATCTTCATCCTCCTCGTCTTCATCTTCATCGTAGTCTTCATCTTCTTCATCCTCCTCTTCCTCATCAAACTGAATTCAGAAAAATATTAATTTAGTTTTACATGCAAGAAGCAAGTTCAAGCAACTGTAAGACATGAAAGAAAGACCAAAACTATAAAACTTAACGACAAGCAAAATCAAAAGAAAAAACTGAACAGGCTAACAAAATACTGAATGCAAAAATTATCCTATCATTTGGCTATGATTAACAACTTTACAACAACATTTGATTAACAACAAGATTTTTATTTATGTAATTAGCAATTTTTAAATTAAAAACAGTCAAATCATTAATATAGTAAAACATCAGCCAATGAAGATAATCTGTTTTAGAATAACACTTGTCAGACAAACAATTTCCTTATTGAAAGACTTTCCCATCCAATTAAAATGAAAAACAGCTTAATAATGTTACTGAACACAATAAAAATTCATTAACAGAGTCAGAAGAATGAAGAAAAGGAAAACTCATCAGCGGAAACATTCTATTAGCAAAGACATCAAAGTACACTAAATGCACATTTCATATCTCCCAGCATGTCATTTTGAAAACAGTTTTATATTATACTTTAACACAGCATTACAAATATTATATGTGTAATTACATATTGTTGACTATCATTACATATTTACTTATTCTCATCTATCATTACTCTAATTTTTATAATATTAATTCTGTATCTTGTGTTTTATGTGTTTTTGGTTTTAGCTATGACCTTGTTATCTCGAAAATTCACTATCTCTAATTTTTTTTTTTTTAGCGCCCCTTTGACTTTGAGAAATCAAGAGTATACTGTACAAATTAACTTTTATTTAAAGGAAAATTAAGAATTAAAAATATTCTTTGCTCTATTATGCTGCAAAAATTTTAAAGTAAGATTATCAAGATCCCTTAGAAAAGAGGTTATAGTTGCAGGCAGAGATGTTAATATAGATGCACTTTCTGTGCGTGGAAAGTTTTCTGCAAAATTCAGAACTTTGCAGGAAACATTTTACACAAAACAATTTGTTTTTGTAACATTTCTTTAAATACAGAAAAATTAAAAATATTCCTATTTTTATGTACAATTTACTGTTTGTGCACAATTCAAAGTTAGATGCAGAACATTGTTGTGACATTTTTATTTCTCTTTTGGACAGACCTAGAGCTTGGCACCAATCTATATTATTTAAATGTATTTCTAATATTGGGTACAGTTTATATATATAAGCAGTTTCTTTTATTTCTGTGTTATTTATTTATAATGTGGTTACTATATTTGTTGATAAATTCCAAATATTACAAAGAAATGACCTATAATCCGCAAAATTCTATAATCTGCAAAACCCTTGGTCCCAACGTGTGCGGATTAGAGGGAGTGTACTGTATATATATTACAACACTGAAATTACAAAAGTGCAAAGTTGTGTACCTTGGGCAGGAAATATCATCGGATAATAGTATCATGAATGAAACCAATAGAAGAATAAGAAAAGGAGTGCTTTTGGGAAGAACAATATTATTCTGAAAAGTAACATGCCCTTTTATTTGAAAAGAAAGGTACTTAACCAATGTGTTTTGCCTATGCTAACTTATAGAGCTGAAACATGGATGCTAACAAAACGGATGATACAAAGATTACAAACACAGAGAAGTATGGAAAGATGTATGCTAGGTATAACTAGAAGAGACAGAAAAAGAATAACCTAGATAAGAAGTCAGACAAAAGTTTTTGACATCATTGAAAGAATTAAACGGCTAAAATGGAAATGGGCCGGGCACATTGCAAGAAGACAATAGATGGAGCGCAAACACCCTATGGTGGTATTCCAGAGATGTAAAACGGCCAAGAAGACGACTTCAAGTAAGATGGAGTGATGAAATCAGAAAAGTAGCCGGTGTAAATTGGATGACTAAAGCACTAGACAGGAAACATTGGAAAACTCTGGGAGAGACCTACATCCAGCAGTGGTTTGAAAACGGTTGATGATATACACACACACTTCACAAAAAAATAAGGATGCACCAAAAAATTCAACAGAAAAGTAAAATTATACCAGTGACAGGAAGGAAAAAAAAAAAAAAAAAAAAAAATACAGGATTTCAATTTAATCGTGAAAAATTTACGATACTTAACTACCTTAAATTTGTAGCACGGGTGGTGCTGACAGTATCTACAAAAAGAAATCTTGGTTAATATCATGCCAAAATTAAAAAATCTATGCTACAAAATAAACATTTCATCAGTAATAAAAACAACTAAAAAGGCATAAGAAAATTCTAATCCCTTTATAGGTGATGTTTAGCATTACATAATTGACGAAGACTATCTTTAAACTAGCAATATCTATTAAGTTGCATGGCATGATATTAAGATTTTCAATTTGCAGTGATAAATTTAAGCTAAATAGTACATTAACTAGGTACAACTATAATAACCAGGAGTGGGGAATTTCTACAAAATCTTATCAGCCAAGGATTTATTTCACCAAGTAAAATCCAACATACAGTTGAAAATTTTTATGACAAAAGTACGCAACTCAAAAATAGTTGGTTACTATTACTATAATGCATTTTCATGTATTCCCCCCCCCCCCTTTAAAATTAAGAAATATAAACAAGAGATGAAAGTTTGACATAAAGTAGAACTTCTTACCATGTTTACATTGCAGTAATTAGGAAAGTTGAAAAATATAGCTAACGTTTTCGGCATACCCCTATAGTTTGCAGTTCTCAAAAACTACCTAAAGAGTCACTCGCCCTCTCAGAAAATTCACTCGCCAGTGGAGAGTAAAATTATGCTTTTTCTCACCCCTGATAATAACCAAGTAATGTGGACTATACTAAAATGATGCAGGGTTTGCATTTTAGAAATATTTATCAGGGACTTAAACAGCAACATGCAATATAACAGAATGATCAAAAAATTAATAAATTATGAATTTATGTTTGATTATCACTGTACAAGTAATACCGAACATTGCATTTCAATTGAACAGGTCAAGATTTATTTATTTTTTTTTTAAGGATTTTCTTGTTGAATTCTACTGTAATAAAACTAATATGATATTTCAAAATATAAACTTAACACTATACTGGTGGTGCAATGCAATAAATCCAAATGACAATGATCATTTTCAATGTTTCAACAGAAACACATAACCTTTATTCTGCTCATCTAAACATTGTTCAATGGTGCTAGGTCCAGACCTGCCAACATTTGAAAATGAGAAATCGTAGTAGATAAAATTCAAATTAATCTGGAGGTTGGTTGGTTATTTTTCGTGTTTCGCAGTCATCTTTTAACATTAGTAAAAGGAATAAGGTTTCAAATCTTTGAACTCAATACAGTGAATTTTTTCTTGAAAATCAGTTTTTTAGCCCAGTGCAGTAGATTTTGATGAAATTCGCAATTTTTTTCCCGCGATCATTTCAGGATATTCGCAATTTTTTTTTTCGCACAATCGTAATTCACATTTCTTTAATCACGATTCTTTGCTGAAATACTCACTTTTTACCACGAACTTTTGACGAAATTTCAATTTTTTACCGTGATCTTTCTGTGAAATTTGTGTTTTACTGATCTTTCAATGAAGTTTGCATTTTTTTACTGATCTTTTGATGAAATTCGCGTTTTCTTTCTGCGATATTTTACAAAATTCACGGTTTTACCATGATCCTTTGACGAAATTTATTTTCTCCTGCGACCAATTGACGAAACACTTTTTTTTACGCGGCCATTTGTCGAAATTCGCGATAGTGTATCGCAACCGATCGGCAAAATTTTCGTGTCTTTTCTCGACCAATTAACAAAATTCACTGCTCGTTTCCGCGTCCTTTTGACGAAATGTGCAATTTCTTTCTGAACTCTTAACGGAATTAGCGATTTTATTCGGCGACTAATTCAAGATAATCACTATTTGTTTCCGAGATCTTTGACGAAATACCCGATATTTTTTTATATGATCATTTGAAGAAATTCTCATTTTTTTCCGCGATCGATTCACGAATTAATTTGGAGAAATTCCATATAAGAAAAAAAAAAAAAAAATCGCGGACTTCCAAGAAATTTCAAAATATATTCGCAAAACAATAGGTCTGTGGAAAGAATTTGCAGAGGGAAATACTGCACAGCATTTTTTCCTTATGCAGGACTTTCCTTTTCAGTGTGCAAATCGTGAGGTTTTGCACACTATTTCAAACCTTGTCTCTCAAAGAACCCCCCCCTCCCCCCCCCCCTCTCCAGAAATTCTTAAAAAGGGCATGCATCCCTGTTTCTAAGGAAGAGAATTCCTGTATAAATATTTACAAAAACACGATTCAATCGTGGTTAATAGACATAGAGAGGGTTTTATGTTAAGAAGTTTGTTTTGCAGTCTAGATTTTTTTCTCATGAACATTTTTTAATGTCCGAATTTTCGGACTAAAGAAAAATTTTTTAAACTTTCGGAAAGGAATACTTTGAAAATTTCGAAACAGAATCACTCCTGAAAAATATGCTGCGCGGGATAAAAATCGCAACTAGAAACAAAAAATGCGTTTGTGTTTTTTGCAAAAAATCTTAGTTTAAGACCCATTTTCATAGCATCGTAGTTTATAGGTCCAAATCGTAGCAACTACGATTTTTTCGTAGCAGTTGGCAGGTCTGTAGGTCACATTATGCAATATTCCTTTGGGGACATATCTCTTCTCCAAGACAGTTTTAGCACTAAGGTGCAGACTTAGGGGCGAAGGATTCATACCCATTTTCCAGAACAGAAAAATCCCCCGATGTAATCTTTAGGATTAATAATTTAATAAGACTTTTTTTTTTTTAGAAAATCAGTATCATGATTACAACCCCCCCCCCCCCCCAAAAAAAAAGTAATCACAAAAGTAAAGATAATACATCAGATATAAAAAAAAAAAAAAAAAAAACTATTTTCTACTTGCGTATCTGTAAAAATTAGTCCCAAAATCTGCTGAATCAGACTTGTCTAAAAAATCAATTTCATAAACTCGTTGCATTATGTGTAGTGAAAAAAAAAAATGCTTATATTTAAAAATCAAACAAATGCTTTCATATAAGAAATTGTCATTTGAGAAAATCATTTATAAAAATGGGACAATTGGTTTTCATTAAGTAAAATGTCCATTAACAATTAAGGGGTTCAGGGATCAACATTCAGAAAAATTCTTTTCTTCCCATCTAATAAAATGCTAGAAAGTTAAACAAAGCAAACTACATATTTCTGATGATTCCATTAGCTTAAGCAGATTAGATATTGTTCTGTGTTTTACTATCAGACAAATTAAAACTTTTCTATTACTGTTAAGTCTGCAGCTTTTAATGGAAAAAGAGTCTTCAAGTTTTGTTACATAGGCATTTCTTGCTTTATAATTTACACTCACGTATTGATCTTGAGTCAGTCACGACTAATAATTATAAACAGAGTACTTAGTAATAAATAGTGTCATTTTAGACGAAGAATCAATGAGTAATGTTGAAAATTTCCAAAGGAAGAAACTAGTTTTTTAGGACACAGATAGTTTCAGTCTGGCTGAATTTTAGGCAGCATTTTCGCAGAAAATCCTATTTTGGGATGAAAACGAAACCAAATTTTCAGTCAGTTAATCTCTACTAAAATTATAAATTTTGTAATATTTTTATAAAAAGCTGAAAACAAAAGTAACAAGAAAACTTTTCTGCACACAATAGGGGAAAAAAAAGCAAAGTTTTTAACCCCCCAGAATTTAAAAAAGGCACAGAATATTTATTTTTTTTTTTTTAAATGCCATTTTTGTAACAAAATGTAGCAGGAAATAAAAATTGGATTCCCATCAGAATCAGGAATCAGATTTTCCATTCTTGAAATAAGAAAAAATATCAGATCACAATTGAAATCACAAAAGAAGGTCTCCCCCCTCCCTCACACTTTTGGGAAATTATAAAAAATTTTAGTTTCAAAAATATTTTTACTTGTGCATTAGCCCATAAACATATATATGGTTCACAACCAATAATTTTAAAAACATATTCCGGGAGACTTTCTTAAACAAGAAAGCAGACATCTCAAAAATGAAGCTACCTCATTTTTGCAGCAAACCCTATAATTGTTTACCCTACCCATCTGTATCATAAGTCAACTGAAAGGTCCCTCCACAGAGTAATTTATTAAATTCCCTACTCAGTAGGGTCTTAGAAATAACTCCTCTGAATCGACCAAGCAGAAGTTTTTAGGGGAAATTTCTGAACAAAAAAGGTACTAAAGAAAATTATGCTGATATAAAAACTTGATTAAATGAATTACAATATAAAAAGAACAATAACTAATCAACATGTGATTAGAATGAAATATATATTTACCTCATCATCTACAATATTTTCTCCAGTAAAAAATAAGACTGCATGAGGAATTATTCTATCTTTAATGAGATTTCCAACTTCATAGTCATTATTGAGGATGTTTTGGGTTTCTTCATCCTAATTAGATAAAGGAGGCATTAAAAAAACTCCTAGAAATCACATTTGCAAAAAAATTTAAATATTGCAGAGGACAAAACATTACAATTCAAAAATCTGTTTGGTTAAACTTCATAAAATGATGAAATTAACTATAGCAGGATAAAAGATTGAAACAGGAATCCTTTTACACATGACAAAAAATTACTGTGGAACTCTCAATAAAAAAAATATTAAAAGATTCGGGAAAAAAAAAAAAAATCTGCATAAATTTTCAATAAACTATTGAAAAGATTACCAAATTTACTATCAAGGTTCAGTGATACTTGATCCAATATTTAAAAAGATACCTTTATTTGACTTGTTTTGCAGACAAAGAACTTTTGCTTGTCAGTGGCTTTTAGGGCAGAGAGGGAAAGAACTAAATTCCAGTTTTACATTTAAAGCTGAATTTTTAAATGTAGAACCAATAATTATGCATGATATTAACATAGAAAAGCCACATAAATTATATTATTTCAGTGGTGGAAAAGATGCTAGCAGTGAGCCAATTGTCACCACTAAAATTTAATAGCATCCCTTCACCTTATTAACCACTTCAACGGCTGCGGGGGAGGAAAGTCGGGGGGTAAAAGTACTGTTTCCCTATACCCGTCGCCGGTGAAGTGGTTAAGCCTTAAAATTTAACTGTGACAATCCACAGCTGCATCTTTTCTACCATTGTAGTTTAGATAACTAGTTATTTATGATTTCTGGTTTTGGTATAGTTAAGTTTAAACTGCACAATTCAGATAAACATATGTTCAAATTTTTCAAAAATTGTTTACAAATGCAAACATTTTTTTTGTATTTACTATTTAGTTTTAATTTTCTCATAAAATAAACATTACTAATAACTAAGCTAATTAGTTGATGCTGATATATTTAAGGACTTAAAATATATTATTGGTGTTGAAATTAAAAAGGAAACATAGTAACATATTTCTTTTAAAAGAAACTTATGAAAGAACAGTCGTGGAAAAAAAAAAGTAAACACCCCCTACTAACTCAACAAATTATCGTAGAAGAAAGTTACTGGTACCGAACCATTGGAAATGTCTACTTTTAAATGATATATATAAAATTTGCTTAGGGGGGCCATCTACATATTAAAACGAATCCAAACTTCATTTTTTTTTCAATGGCAGTACCCAATTTTAATATTTCAAATCTTCGGTTCTAACTACGCCTAGATACCAAATTTCAAGTCATTTGAATGATAAGTTTTTGAATTATAAACATCCAAAATTTAATGCTTCTAATGTTAAATTACATTTTCATATTTTGATTAATATCTCCTGAAATTATACTCCTAATGTGCTAATTTTTTGTGTGGCAATAATACTAAAATAACCAAACATAAATACGTTGAATTTGCAATTTTTATAATTTTATGATAAATTATGAAATTAATATTCGGAAAAAATATGAATTGCAACCTACAATTTTATTGACGGATTCAGATTTATTAAGTCCTGCTTTATGGAAATCCAAAATTTCACATTTTCCCACCAAGTAGTTTTCAAATTATGCTTAAAAAACAGCAAAAGGATGATTTAAGGGGCTGTCTATGATAGAACTGAGTAGATATTTTGAAATTTATTCTGCTGTCTTGTAATCTAACAGGTTTCATTGACTCCTTGAGTGGCGCTTAAGATGCCTTGATCAAGAAAGAGGCTCTCTCGGTTAACAAACGAGTACGGCAGTTTAATTTGGATACAGCCTTTAAAATAATTTCTAGGAAACTTATGGTACGAATTGCATAAAAATTTATTTTTAGGCTAATTGAAGGGTGTAGAGTTTATCTATGCTGTCAGAATCGTGTACTGCTATTGAAAAAAAAGTTATGGTTCGTTTTAATATGTAGATGGCCCCCTATGCAAATTTTATATACATCATTTAAAATAGACTTTATTTCCAATTGTTCCGTACCAGTAACTTTCTTCTGCGATAATTTGTTGAGAAGTTAGTAGGGGGTGTTTACCTTTTTTTCCACGACTGTACAAAGCTTTTAATGTATTGAAAGGACAACTAAATAACATTTTAAATGAACTAGGACAATGTAACCTGAGGCTAGATACATACATTTTAAAACTAAATTTAAAGAAAAAAATTCTAAATATAAAGGTTAAATACTATAAAGAGTTAAATGAAAGTTTAGAAGCAATTACCAATTCTTGTTCTTCACTAACTTCAGGAACTGTAAAAAAGAAAAAAAAAATCTAAACATATCAATTATTGATACATATTTACAGTTTTAATTATCAATTCCTATTACAACAATTTTTAATTTAACAAGTCTCAATGTAGAGGTCTGCACGGGCCGACTCAAAGAAAAAAAAATCGTCCTGGCCTGATACAAAAATTAAAAGTTCGACCCGGGCCTGGCCCGTAGAAAAAAATATTGGCCCGGCTCGGCCTGATAAAAAAATTTAATGTTTGGCCCTGGCCCGGAAAACAGTTAATCTCGGCTCGGGCTCGGCCCAAGTGAACTTCTACAAAACATTGATTTTTACGTTGAATTGGTTAAAAATGTCTCGTACGAGGAATTCTGACCAAAAATATTTATCTTAACTTTTTTTCATGTTTATAATCTTTATTTTTTATAGAAGTGCAGCAGGCTACGATATTTATTTTTTTAATGAATCTATTTCTTGTATGTAAATGTTTCAGTTATCATTAATATTGTTAATCCATATTCCATGTATAGAAGTGTTAAAAATCGGAAAAATGCTATGCAGTAAAATCTTCTAAGATGAAATTGCATAGAAAAGAAAAAAAAATGCATTATAGACAAGTTAACTTCTTAGCAAGTGTAAATTTATTATATATTCTTTTCTTACTTATTAGTATATTAATTTTGCATGGATCAACACGTTTTTCAGTTTAAAACACGGTTCCGTCATAGGCAGGTTCCTTTTCACACATTTTACTGTATTATAATTTAGTTATATTTTAATATGCGTAGAAATCTATTATTCTTTAAAAATAATAAATTTTAATGTTTAAGTGTAGAATAATGGCGATAAAAATGTATGCATTTTTTGCAAAAACTTTTGGGCCAGTCTTAATTTAACTGGCCTTTAAATGACCAGGCCATGCTGAGACAATGATTATCACACAGGCTGGCTCAAAACTAGGACTGAAAATTTTGAGCTGTGAAGACTAGGAATGAAACCAGGCCCGAACAGAATGGAGTCCAGGCCCAGCTCGAGGGCCGTGAATGAAAATCGGTCCGTGCAGATCTCTATCTCAATGTTAAAAAAAGTCTACATTAGATACTAACATTTTAAAATTATTTTTTGGTCATTTATTTTTATAAGCAAGATTTTCAAAAGTCAATCTCAAAAGTCTATTTTTTTATATGTTTGTTGCTGTTTGGTAAAGGGAGTTTAAATGGTACCAACAGTAAGTCAAAATTTAAGAAATTGACTGAAAATTTGGAACATTGATTAAACATACTTTCCGTTACTCAATATATAACACCACTAGGATGAGACACCTTTAGGTTAGCTATTTTCAGACATATTGTTAATTTTGTACACTTTCCATCAAACTTCTAAAAGTTTGTGTTTTGGGGGAGATGGGGGGGGGGGGGGAAGGCAGGAAGGTGAGGGAGGACAGAAGACACATTGTTTAAGTAAGCACATTCACCGTTTTGTAGCAAGAATTTAAGGTAAAAGAATAGATCTTACAAGGGAACCACTTTTGGTGTTGCTCGCATCTAGCATTGAGACCTGGTGCATTTTAAAGCCCTATATTATCAAGTTTGAGAATCGTTAAAATTTTTCTGTTCAAATATTTCTTGATTATACAGCAGCATAACTTTCTGAAAATGCAATTTTCGAGACCACTTTTCAGACTATTAACATTGAATTTTTTTAAAGAAAAGCATTTAAAAATAAAAATTAGTTAATAATAAGTATAAAATATTGAAAAAAGTTTGAAAATTCCTTCAAAAACCCACGAATTTGATTTTGAAAAATTGCAACTTTATATTCATATTTTTGGTGGGGAAACAGTTGGCGTTTATTTTCAAAAGTAGAGCTTTCCGGCAACCCTAGCCAAATGTCATAACTGAATTTGTAATAGCTAGAAATTGCAATGTCCAACCTATTTCGCCACAGTAATTTTTCTAAATTGTGTAAAAATATTAATTTACTTTATGATTACTTTTACCGAAGGACCATTTAATACAGCAACATTTCATTTTAAACATTCGAAACTTTATTTCATTTGATTTTAAAAGAAAATAGTTTATTTTGTATTTCACTAAAAAATAGTTTTCAATGACCTTCGAAGCTTTTATAGAATTATATTTATTACTTATATATTTATCGTCTGCATAGAAAAAAAATAAAAACCATATTTGTTTCTTATGCTATCAATTATAAAAAAAAAATCTGAATCTGATATAATTCTGGTAATATGTTGTGCACATTCTCTTTGGATAAAGCGGGCGGAAAAATTGTAGTGCCATATTTGGCGACTTAACTAACTTTTGGCGTGAAATAAATATGTAATAATAAAAAATTATAAAAAATATTTTAACAGAGAAATTTTTTCGGTTCTCTAACTTATGTATAGGGCTAGCGCACCAAGTCTCGATGCTAGGTGCGAGCAACACCAAAAGTGATTCCCTTGTTAGTTCATTAGCCTTTGGATGTTATGGAGAAAAGAAATTGCAAATCTTCTACAAAATAATAGGGATTGGGAATAGGAAGGAAGCATGTGTTTTTGAACATAAAACATTTTTATCATTTGAGCATGACTACTGTGTTGAAACTAGTAAAATTTCACAGGAAAAAAAAGTTTCCTTATAAAGGGACCAGGAAAACAAAATTCAACTAAAAAAGAGATTTTTTTTATATCATTAAATAGTTTAAACTTATCTTTCCAACGAAGTGTTGGAATTATTCATTCTAAGAGTACTTCACAGCTTAATGACCATTTAAATCTTTAATTGATTTTTTCTGAAAACAGGGGTGATTGTGACTCAGAGTGAAAAACCCTGAAAATTAACTGATACAAAGTGAAAAACCCTGAAAATTATCAATGCAAAATATACCAATATTAATTTACATAGCAGCAGCATGACAATCAAATGACATATTTCTGCTATTGTTTTTTGAAATATACATTTGCAGAAAAACAATTTGGTAAACTTACATTAATTTCACTGAAAGCTAAATGTAGGGGTTGATTCTGTGCAAAAAAGAAAAAATCTGAAATCCACAGCAAACTTTCTGAAAAGTCACAACAGAGGGAAGGGAATCCACTACGGCACTAACTACGTGTTTTTTCGTGCCCCTTTGGCGAAATTTGCCGTTTTTTCGCGATCTTTTGACGAAATTTGTCTTTTTCGCGATCTTCTGACGAAATTTGTCGTCGTTTCGCGATCTTCTGACGAAATTTGTCGTCGTTTCGCGATCTTCTGACGAAATTTGTCGTCGTTTCGCGACCTTCTGACGAAATTTGTCGTCGTTTCGCGACCTTCTGACGAAATTTGTCGTCGTTTCGCGACCTTCTGACGAAATTTGTCGTCGTTTCGCGACCTTCTGACGAAATTTGTCGTCGTTTCGCGACCTTCTGACGAAATTTGTCGTCGTTTCGCGACCTTCTGACGAAATTTGTCGTCGTTTCGCGACCTTCTGACGAAATTTGTCGTCGTTTCGCGACCTTCTGACGAAATTTGTCGTCGTTTCGCGACCTTCTGACGAAATTTGTCGTTGTTTCGCGACCTTCTGACGAAATTTGTCGTTGTTTCGCGACCTTCTGACGAAATTTGTCGTTGTTTCGCGACCTTCTGACGAAATTTGTCGTTGTTTCGCGACCTTCTGACGAAATTTGTCGTTTCGCGACCTTCTGACGAAATTTGTCGTTTCGCGACCTTCTGACGAAATTTGTCGTTGTTTCGCGATCTTCTGACGAAATTTGTCGTTTTTCGCGATCTTTTGACAAAAATTGAAGTTTTTTCACGATCCTTTACGAAATTTGCGTTTTTTCCGCGAGTCTTTGACGAAATTAGCTTGCTTCTTTTCGTGATCCCTGGACGAAATTCCCGTTATTTTCGCGATCCTCTGACGAAATTCGCGTTTTCCCGCAATCCTTTGACGAAATTGCCGATTTTTCTTCGCACGATTGACGAAATTGATCTTTTTCAGCAATCATTTATCAAAATTCACGATATATTTTCTGTCCAAATTTTTGGATTTACGACAGATTTTATTTTTTTAATTTTCGGAAATGACTGCCTTAATTTTTCAGAACAGAATCACCCCTGGCTAAATGACTTCATCAAATGGAAAGTGCAATTTTGCTAAATATGCAAAGTTCCAATTCTATAATCAGTAAATATATTTATTCCAAGTACCCATGAAACAAGCACAAATTAACTGTTAAGAGTAGTATATCTTATTAGTAGATTTAATGCAAGTCATATATATGACACGTAGATATTTGAAAGCAGTGAAAAAATGTCAACACCAATCCAATTTTACTTCAAAGTGGCTAAGTAAAAGAAAAGAAAAAAAAAAAAAAAAAAAAGGGTTTTTTTTTTTTTTTAAGCTTTGCTTTAAACAAGGTAAATTCCTTTTTCCTACTTTCTTCCTGGGTATTACACATTACGCATATAAAATTTTTGTACTGAGATTGAGATGGATGACACAATACCAGGAAGAGGTGATTCTGAGTTTAAAAAAAAAAAAAAAAGGTATCTGAAATTTACAGCAACTTGTATGAAAGGTTACAGCAGAAGGGGGGAGAGGGGGGGGGGGGGATCACTCCTGGTTCTAATTATTATTATTATTATTTTTTTTTTTTTGCGATCCTTTCACGAAATTTGCGTATTTTCCGCGAAATTTGCGTTCTTTTCACGATTCTTTAAATAAATTCATGTTTTTTTCCCCGTGATCCTTTAACAAAATTTGCGTTTTTCTGCGATCATGGCGATATCTCCCTTTTTCCATCCTTCCTTTGACGAAAATCGCGTTTTTCCTACGATCATTTGACGATATTTCCGTTTTTCCACCAATCCTTTGACGAAAAGCACTTTTCCACTAAACATATCGATCTCAAACCCGGAAGGATCGATCGAAAAACCCAGAAATCCGGGGTACACCCGGAATACAATCGCCCCTGTGAAAACTTTTGAAAAAAAGGAACAAACTTAAGAACTCAGATTTTTATTTAATACTAATATGATATATTGTATACTTTAACATAGGGATTTAATGATTTGTTGAGTATTTATTTTAGGCATTGAAAACTTACCAAAAATGGTAATTTAAAAATGACTCAATAAATAATTTAGAGTTTCACAGAAAGAAAGTGGTCTGTTAAAATATGTAAATCATGTTATTTTAACTACTCTAAAAAAATCTAGACCTCCATCTTATACCATTTCTGAGAAAAAGGTACATAAAGTTGGTGAATTCAACATGGCAGAGATAGGACTTTCCCGGTCTCCTTAATTGCATGAATAAAATGTATATAACAAATGTAACAAAACAACATACATGTAAACTACAATGATCTTATAGGTTTACTAGCTTTCTTTGACTTTCATTGTTTACAAATGCTATCATTCGTACATTAGCATAAGTTTTTCCTCCCACCACATGCACTTCAAGTAGAGATGGGAATGCTCGGAAAAAACCCTTTTTTTCCCCACCCTGAAGGGCTAATTTCATTTATAAAATAATGTAGTCAAAATTTTATAATTGCTACATTCTGATATGAAAAATCTTATCTGTAAGCAGGGATCTATCTCTTTAGAAAGAACTTTGGTCTTAAAGGATCCTTCAGTTTTTCCTCCTTAAAACATATGAACTTTAACAAAATTCTTTCTCTTAAAAATAGACATTTCAGAATTTTTTTTACATCTCCAAATTAAATCCTTCACAAACGTAATGATTTTAGAATGTAAAAAAAACCTGTTGTATAATAGCTGCAATAACCAATGAATCTATTTTTCTAGCTGTTTATATGTACAAAGGACCGTCTCAATAATGTCTAAATAAGGACTTAAATAGGATAATTTCTAATTTACAAATTTCCGATTACATTTTTTACAACTTCAGAAGTTTATAAAAGATCACAATTTCGCAAAAATATGATCGTGTGGAAAAAAAATCCAAGCAAATCCCTAGTAAAATCATTAAATGCAACTTCTCTGTTTAAAAATGAAAATTCATGTGCAAAAGTATTTCAATATTATACCAATAAATGAAAATGGCAAGATGGAAAATTTAATGTAAAATTTGAAACATGCATTTATTTGCATGGCAGTAATTTTTTACTAATGTTACAAAAATTTCTTTTGATAATAACATGCAGTTGAAATAATGTATCATTTTTTTCTTTTCTTAGACTTGTCTAAATGTATTTTCAAAATATATAAATCCATGCAAACTTTGCAAAGAAAATGTAAACAAATCTCTGAAAAATCTAGTTGAAAACAACTTTTAAACATATGGAAAATTCCATCTATTTTAAAAGTTTCACTTTAAAAAAAATTACCGCTTTCAATATTAAGGATCTAAATCTTACTAAAACATAGTTTTGGTACAGCTTTCCAGACTAAACACTACATATACAGGAAATGAAATCATAATTGTAAGGGAGAAAGGGGGGGGGGGGGGGGGGAGTAATATTGTAAAATAATACCAATTTTTAAACAGCGGAAGATTTGAAAACGATAATAGTATTTATAATAATACCAGAACTACTATAATTTGTTTCTTTTACACTGGCAACCTTTATGTATTTGAAAACCAGTACTATGTAGATGAGATGTACAATTCAGTTTAAAACTACAGTGATATTGGTTGAAACTAAAGATTTTTTTTTTTTTAAATTAGATCTAGCTAGTGATAAAATTAAATGCTACTGAAAAATATTTCAGCAGACATATGATATATTACAAACACTGGTGTTAAATAAAAATTTAAAACCCTGACTGCGTAAAAAGCGTTAGTTATTTCTCATCAATGTGAAACTATTTTTTATATTACCATTTTTTTATATACTTGCATTGATGACTTAAAGTTGTGCTTAAATGTTAGTCCCCATCTATAAACACTGTTTTGATGAGGCATATCTATGAAGGTTAGATTTGCAGGAAAGTTAGAGATCTTACCTATACAACTTCCAGGTTGTGTAACATTTAATCGGAGCTTCTGACTGTAAAATAGTCAATGAAACATCTTCATTTTGAAAGACCTATCCAATGATATACCACTAAATAGGGTGCGTAAAAAGTTTTCATCTCTACTGCCGTTTTGTATTTTACGGCCGCCATTTTGAATTTATAAAAACAAAACCTAGCCTATAACCATAGCACGGTTAAGACTAATCGATAGAGACCTCATTGATTAAAATCCATCCAGCTGTTCAGAAGTTTCGAGGGTACAAAGAAATCCACATACCCAAACATGCATGAAACACATAACCCTTTTTGGCAGTCTGGTAATTAAGCAAGAAAAGCTACTGTCAGAATTCTGAGACTGAAAAGAAACTTTTAAAAGCTGGCTTTCTCCCCCCCCCCCCTCCTCTTTTTTTTTAAATAACATTCACATGTATATCGAAAATAATTTTTTTAAGTGTGCATGCATAAATATTGAAAAAGTTTATTATTGTAAAATTTTTAAGAATATAACTAATTTTTGAGAAACATTTATAGGAAATTGATTTTTCCAGAAAAAAAAATTCTGAAAAAAAAAAAAAAAAACCCAGTTTTGTAAAATGACAGAGATGAAGAAACTTTACACACCCTATTGAGTGCCATATCACTGGATAGGTCTTTCAAAATGAAGACTGTTTCATTGACTATTTTACAGTCGGAAGCTGCGTTTAAATATTACACAACCAGTTTTTTTCCATCACTTCAAATTTTCATCTCTATTTTCAAGAACACCTGTTTCGATAAAATAAGATATGTAGGATTTCTGAATATTTTTAAATGCCACACCATAATTTTTATCCAATAGTTCTTTTATTTGCTAATTTTTAAAAATTTTCCTATGTATATTTTTTTGTCGCAGGATTGTTTAAAAACTAGGCTTACCCCTGGTTGTATCTAAAAGTTCAAATTATCTTTCAATGTACATAATTGAAGAGCTGAGTGGATGAACATGTTATCTGTTTTTGAACAGATGTGCTTCGACACTGCATGGGTGTTTGGCAACTTTTTGATTGACGCACTTTTCTAGTCCATGCCGAACTGATATTTTCTAATACGTGGACAACTTTGAATCATGAGATATTTCATTACTTATAAATAAAGACGTATTAAAAAGCACAAAAATATGTATTTTTACAAAACAATCAAAATAAAGCTTAAAGACATTTTACAACATAAATCTTATGGTAACTGTGCTACTTGCGTCATTTCGTGCTTTTAAAATGCCCTTCTATATCAGAGTAGACATCAGATAGTTCAAATTCTAATGGACCGTATGCACGTGACGTCAGACGCCAAAGTCGCAAGGCTAACGAGAAAGACAGGCTGTCGCAGTGCATTCCACGTATCTTTTTTTACAGACCGTTGTAATCATGTGATGCTCGAATGCACCAATGAAGGTGAGAGAAAAAAAGCATCACATCACTCTAGCAGTCTGTAAAAAATGACACGTGGGATGCACTGTGGTGGCCTGTCTTTTTCGTTAGCCGCGCCAGAGCCGGCAATATGCTGATCTGTTATTCTAAGCACTGCACCTCCAGAATGCCAGTACGCGAAAGCGCAAACAGATGACTTTATCCTCGACCCAGGTTGAGTGCATAAATTTTAACCAAAATTTTGCAAATTTAGGGAATTTTCTTGCATACAGAACAACATTTTGAATTAATAAAACAATATATTAAGTATATAATGCTGCAACAAAAGAATTTTTTCGGTATTTTTAACAAACAATCATTAATAACTCGCACTCCATAGACTGCTATGATAATACTCGACAGTAAATACCGCCAGCAAACGAATTTTAGCATCGACCTCGGGTCGTGTGCTTAACCCTTAACCGGAAACGTGAAAATCCCGTGCTCAAACAGAACACTTAAAAATTTACCAAATAGTGAACTTAAACATTTAATCTTTAAGAGGCTACTTCAGTCAAGTGAAAAGACCTGTTCGCTAATGCTAATCCTATGGAAGAAATTTATAGCAATATCTCGGTTGCATTTCAATATTTTTAAATGATTTTTTTTGCATTGGATAGCTGAGATCGATCTGTACAAAGGCCGTTTTTTAATGTTTCGATTTTGTTTACAGATATTTTTAATGAGGACGCTTTCATTTTCGAACCGGTTTCAAAACTGAAAGCATGCTCATAAAAAAAAATCTGTAATCAAAATCGAAAAACTAAAAAACGGCCTGCATACAGATCGATCTCAGCTATCCAATGCAAAAAAAAAAAAAAATCATTTAAAAATATTGAAATGCAATCGAGATATCGTTATAAATTTCTTCCATAGGATTAGCATTAGCGAACAGGTCTTTTCATTTGACTGAAGTAGCCTCTTAATAATAATGCATTAACAGGACCAATCTTTTAATATAACAGCATAAAAAGTTTTGAATGTTGGAGAGAGAAAATATTAAGGGCAGATATGTAGACGCAACCATCTCACAGATGTACGTTTCCGGTTAAGGGATAAGGTCCATTTCTCGCAAGCTTTTAATATAGGTGAAAATTGGCGGTCGCCACTCACCATATGGCGATTAAAAAATCAGCAATCGATCACCACCCTAGTCGCCACGACAAGTGACGATAAAAAATCTGTTATCGATCACCAAGTGAAATATAGCTTCTTTCATAGAAATATGCGTCTACTTCGATTATATCCAATTAGCAAACTGGTTAATTCTTTTTTCTACCGGATGCAAGCAGATTACAATGATTTAGCTGTATTTTCAATATTTCGGCTTTTTACCATTGCCTTCAGTTGGATTATTTTTTCAAGAAATACAGTTTTATTCTGCAAAATATGTTCAGCTTTGATTCCACATGCATTTCAAATAATTTGGTTTTTTTTTTTTTTTTTTTTTTTTTCACCGGATGCAAGCGTGTTTTAAGAACATTGCAGTATTTTCAATATTTCGACTTCTGCCACATGCTCACTAGTTAGATTATTTTTCTTCAACAGATATTGTTTAATCCTGCGATATACACTCACCAGCTTAGATTTTAGCTGTATGTAATGTGTGTAGTATGTTAATTATTAAATAAAACACAAATAACATTTTATTGTGTTTTATTTGATTATTTTTTTTTTATTGTATACACCTAACTGTTGGAATTTTGATTTAGTTCTTTTTTTTATAAAGAAAGTAATAGTAATTTGGTTGATAATAGTGTTAATGAACATATACAAATAATCTAAAAATATATTCTAAAAAAATCAATAATAGATTTTGTGGTTTTAAAGTGTAATTTTCTTGAATTTCGACTGCTTCCCTATTCTTATCACGAATAGTTGGCTGGTATAAAACTGATTTATAGAAAAATGTGTATATATATACACAACGATTATAGTTTATCTAGATGTCAAGAAAGTTTGAAACGTAGTGGCCACTAATGAAACAGCCTACCGGCCACTGGCTACTAACTCAATTTCCCAGTTTTCACCTATAGCTTTTAAATAAAATCATCACGTCATTTTAGTGATTTAAAGTGGCCTGTTACATTACGCTGTTAAAATTTTGTAGTATTTGCTGCGTAGTCACCCCACCACTTTTATAGAATATCCCTTTTTTGACCAATGTAAATGCTCCATAATACATGGCTGTTTGTAACACTTGATAAAATCCCCTGAAAAAAAAAAAAAAAAGGCTGAACTTTCACGGCATCACGCAACCGCGACCTTTTGATGAAATTCCAGATTCTTCCACGACATGTTGACGAAATTCCCGTTTTTTCCACTATCTTTAGACAATATTACCGTTTTTTCGGCGATCTTTTGACAAAATTCCCGTTTTTCGGCAATCTTTTGACAAAATCCACGATCCTTTGACGAAAGTTGCCCTTTTTCCGCAACCCTTTGATGAAATCAACCGTTTTTTCGAGATTCTATGACGAAATTTGCAGGGATTTTCCGCGATCCTTTGACGAAATTGGCCATTTTTTTTCTGCGAACGATTGACGAAATTTGTGCCCGAATTTTCGGACTGATGACAGATTTTTTTTTTTTTTTTAAATTTCAGAACAAATCATCAATGCGAGAAACGACAAAAAATGGAAAATAGCGGAAGAATCTCATGCCTGTCTAACTCCGGAATTTCCAGGGTACATTTTATCAAATCCCCGGAACACAAACAGGCATGATAATATAATAAAGTAACCGTTTTATAACAGCATCTAGAATATATAGTGTGGAAATAGGCTATCCCAGTAATACATAAAAAAGCGCTAAAATATTGAATCCCTTAAATGTCAAATGATACTGAAATCCAATGAGTCGATCACAGCGACATATGCAGGACATTTTCTAAAACTCCAAGACGATTTGGTCTAGACGCTGTAATAATACGATGGTTACTTTGAAATTTGAAAATATATTGCAGATGTCGCTGCGATCGGCTCCCTGGATTTCAGCATCATTGCATATTTAAAGTATACAACTTGTTAGCGCTGTTTGGATAGCATTTTTCCACACTATATATTCTAGACGTTGTAGTTTTATATAAAGTTGGTGGAGAGACGATGCAGCTACAGCAGATTTTTAATAGTGTAGACAATGGAGTTACAAATAACGAGGAGGAGACAAAGTATACTGTCTACGAGTTGCGAGTGAAGTAACTGAGGAGTTGTCACAAGATGGCAGCTGCTTTTTTAAAATTGGATCTAAAGTTTTTGAATACCGACTGAGCAAACTTCCAACCAGTAAAATTGAATAAAAAATTGTCTTATTAAGCGCCTTGTTCCTGCCTAGTAAAACAGTTTGTTTTACCAGTTGTCACAATATGGCGGAAAAACAGAGCCTGATGACTGCAAAGTAAACTCCTACCTGTAAAAATGAAAATCTATTTGTGATTATTTATGACAAATTTTGTATTAACCCATTTTAGGCAAAGCATAGAAATATTATAAAATGTGGTATTTTCATTGAAATATGCTTAAATTACATTCATTAAGACAAAAAAAAGTTTCGTGCATGAAAAATAATAATTTATTTGAAAAATAAAATGTATTCGGCATTTTCAGGCATTCGGTCAATGGTGCGCTAACGCACCCCCACCATTAAATTTAAAATTAATATTTAAAAAAAATTTTTTTTTAATGACATTTGTTTTATTATTTTATTTACAGATCTTGGAACTTCAATCCATTATAAAAACATATGATTAATCTCAAGTGGAATAATTATACACTTTCAAAAAGTGAATTTGTCACTAACCGTTTCAATTTTAAAAGACTCGCGTATTTTGAAAATTTCTCAACAGAAAGTGTTTACTCCAACTGAATTACTGATATTTTATACATGTCTCCAGAAACCTTAAAAATAGCAGAAAAATAAAATTAGTGAAAAATATTCCTCACAGTGTTAAAAAAATATATTTATTGTAATGGTGCGTTTACGCCGAAAATGGGTTAATAAAGACTTAAATAGGAAAAAAATAATCTATATAGATTTACTGGTGAAAGTTTCCAGCAGAGGTAATCAGCGCTTGTAAAAGCGGTTACAGTTGAAGCTTCACCATTTTAAGGATATGTCAGTTCCTCTTTATTAATAGTTCCATGGTGTAGACCAAATCGTCTTGGAGTTTTAAGAAATATCCTGCAGATGTCGCTGCAATTGACTCTTTGGATTTCAGCATCGTTTGAAAGTTAAGGGATCCAATATTTAAGTACTTTTTTAAGTATTACTGGGAAAGCAGTTTTCAATACGATATATTCTAGACCCTACACTGTTAAAAATATCGTGAAAAATTACTTCTGTTTTTAAAGGCTCTCTATTTTCTGACCAATGAAAACGCTACATTAACGCCTATGAAACGCCCTCATTGGTCAGAAAATAGATAGCCTTGAAAAACAGAGGCAATTTTTCACGATATTTTTAACAGTGTATAGCTGTAACATAAATTACAGTGTCTAGAATACATAGTGTGGAAATCTATCCAAACAATGCTAAAAATTTGTATCCTTAAATGTGCGATGATACTGCTGAAATCTAAAGAGTCGACCACAGCGACATCTGCGGGATTTTCGTATTAAATTGTATAGACTAGCAATATCTTGCAGTTTTAAAAAATATCCTGCAGATGTCGCTGCGATCTCAATATTTCAGCAGCATCGTTGCACATTTAAGGGATACAATATTTTACCGTTTTCATTAGTATTATAGAGATAGTCGATTTCCACACTATATATTCTAGGCGCTATAGCACAAGTTTTTGACTAATGTATGCTACTGCTTATTGAAATAAACAATCTGTAAAGTACATGAATAAAAAACCCTAAAATGAAAGTAATTTCATTCAAATACGAGTGATGTGCTTTTCAAATTCATTTTTTGTAATATTTATAATGCGTAAATAGTTCTTTTACAGGGAGTTTTAAAGGACAAAAAAACCATCTCTGATGTAGAAGGGCACTTTACACTGTTAAAAATCTGCAGCATTCGGTGCTTAAGTCATCCCATCGCTTTTATAGAATAACTCTATTCTGACCAATGAGAATGATCCATAATATAGTCAAGTAACAGTTTTCTTTAAAAGCGGTGGATGAGTCTGCAGTAAAAGCTAAAGATTTTGAACAGTGTATAAAATCGTAGTAACGCGTTGAAGTTTGCTTACTTTCAGATAAACTTTGAAATTCTGTAATTTTCTATATTTCATCATCGATGAAGTAATAAATGCATTCGCAATAATTTTCCTTCTCCTCTTTCCAGAAGCACACAAACGAGGGTTACAAAATCAAATTTCAACAGCAATAACTTAATTCAAGCATAATAGCCAGGTTACCATTGAAGGAAATATTCCCAAAGTTTGGCGATTTTTTCTTCTTTTTTTTTTTTTAACCGATAAAACGGTGCGTGTCAGTAACGTATCCTAGCTTTTTGACTTAACATGTTCATCCACTCAGCTCTCCAATTGTTTTACAATCTGTTTTGCTTTACATAAAGAATAAGCTAACACATTTTTCTAGAATACAAAAATCTTTAATCAAGTTTCGCACTTTTTATCAAATTTCACACTTTTATAGAAAGTCAATTTTTATTCTGTTTTAGTGCATAACAGAGATAAAGGTGTTTAATAATGTATCTCTCTCCCTTGCCTTTAACACATAAAAATAGAAATAATATTGTAACATGGTTTCAAAAAGAAAGGAGAAAATATAGCAAAAAAATTGCAACTATAAAATGCAGTTTGGCACCTAGAAAAAAATAGCCATGTTTTGACGCCTTACTTAGAATTCCTAACATTGGCTATAAGTATGCAACATTTCAAGTGTCTAAATTATAGTTTCCAAGAACAAGCAGTGTGATGGACAAGTGATATTGGTTCAACTATACAATGCAAAAAAAGTTTTAAAATGTCAAAATGCAAACGAGATATTAGAAAATAACCTTCCCATAGATTTAACATCAACGCGCAAGTGTCTTTGCCTGAAGGGACAAGAGCCTTTCTGGCATTTTCAAAATATGATCCAATCTTGTCCTGTAGATTGAAAATTTGTACCCATTTCTTCGTAAAGACAAACCGATATTAAATTCCACCAAACAATCATTTTTCCTTGCAGTTATTGTTAATCTAGCTGTACCAAACCACAAGTTAATAACTGTAGGGAAAAGGATATGTCAGATTTCAAAATCTTTATTAAGGGATGCCTTCAGGTTGATATCCAAAACTAGCCACCCATCATGAAAAAGCTATAGAAGTAGATTAAACAAAAACATAATTTGAAGAACAAACTAAAAAAACAAAATTATTTCCTACATTGTTTAAGCCTGAGAAGGGACAGATATTAAGATATTTCATTCAATTAGTTCTACATTTAATGTTTAATTTTTGTAACAAATTAGTTAAGCCAATTGAAGATTAAAAATAAAAACTCCTACAACACGATACTTAAAAACACCCTAAAAAATTAGATTCCGTTCAAATGAAATCAAAATAAATCTTATACTTCTTCCATTCTTAATTGAAAATTCTTGTATTCCAGATTTTGTATTTTGTTTATGACAATTGTACATAAAATGATAAGATGCATGGTAAATACAAAACTTAAAAAAGTGTCTAAGATTTATTTCAGTTTCATTTGAACTGAATCAAATTTTTTAGGGTGTTTTAAATATTGTATGAGTTTTATTTTTATTTTTTACTCTTCAATTGGCTTAACTAATTTGTTACAAAAATTTAACATTAAATGTAGAACTAATTGAATGAAGTATCTTAATATCTGTCCCTTATCGGGCTTAAACAATGTAGGAAATAATTTTTTTTTTTTTTAGTTCTTTAAATCATGTTTTTGTTTAATATGTCAAGTTTTTTTAATAACTACTGCACTCAGACAAACTC
The DNA here is from genome assembly GCA_963932465.1 of Maratus speciosus. Lineage (NCBI taxonomy): Eukaryota > Metazoa > Arthropoda > Arachnida > Araneae > Salticidae > Maratus > Maratus speciosus. The sequence continues at coordinate 324,265,152 of OZ010797.1, forward strand.
ATTTCAAAATCAATAGAGGTTATCATCATCAGGCTTTGATGCATGCGGTATTACATCACAATGTGTGATGCAGTTTACCAATGTGTAATTCAAAATATTTCACCACTGTAGTAATGCAGGTTGCTGCAGTATGGACAAAAACTTCCAATCTGAACGTAAAAAATCTATAATCAAAACATAAATTAACTTCACTTAAATTTAGATACCCTATTTCCCACTCAGGAACGCTATGAATGCAAAAATAAATTGTGTTGAATTGTTACTGCTAATATTTAACAATACTATAGCTGTGACAGTAAAAAATAAAAGTTTTACTTACATTTTGTTACCTTATTCTCTCCCAAGGGGTGATGTAAACACATCAGAAAATTATTTCCAAAATTTAACATGGTTCATACACTCGAGAACAAATAAAATTCAAGCACTTTTCAAGCACTATTCCAGCACTATTCAAGGACTGTTTAGATACATGCATAAAAATGGCGTAGAATAACATATAGGGAGAATAGCCACCTCATTGATTATCTATTTTAAAGAAATCTTGTCAAATCTTTTAATTTTTAAAACAGGCATTTTCAAGACAGTTAAAATTTTTTTAAAGAATAATGTGTTTTTAACTTATTAAGGTACCATGGGAAGAAATTTCATATATAATAAAAAGTTAAGACAACAGAGCTTGATTTTCTTTTCTTTAAGTGCAAAAAAAAAAATAAAAAAAAATAAATAAATAAAAGCAGACCTGCCAACCTTTGAAAATGAGAAATCATAGCACATAAAATTTGAATTAATCTGAACGTTGGTTGGTTGGTTTTTCGTGTTATAGCCATCTTTTGACATTTGTAAAAGGAATAAGGTTTCAGTTTCAACTCAATATAGTAATTTTTTTCTTCTGAAAATTATTATACGATTTTTAGAGTTTCTTTTCGTTTCGCAGCGTTTTTTTTTTTTACATTTGTAAAAGGAGCCAGGTTCCAATTTTTTGGCCCAGTGCAGTAAATTTAAACGAAATTCGCGATTTTTTTCCTGCGATCATTTCAGGATATTCACAACTTTTTCCCCACAATCGTAATTCCCATTTTTCTATCACGATTCTTTGTTGAAATCTGCACTTTTTACCATGAAATTTGACGAAATTAGTGTTTTCTTTCTGCGATCTTTCCATAAAATTTGCATTTTCTTGCTGATCTTTCCATAAAATTTGCATTTTCTTGCTGATCTTTCCATAAAATTTGCATTTTCTTGCTGATCTTTCCATAAAATTTGCATTTTCTTGCTGATCTTTCCATAAAATTTGCATTTTCTTGCTGATCTTTCCATAAAATTTGCATTTTCTTGCTGATCTTTCCATAAAATTTGCATTTTCTTGCTGATCTTTCCATAAAATTTGCATTTTCTTGCTGATCTTTCCATAAAATTTGCATTTTCTTGCTGATCTTTCCATGAAATTTGCATTTTCTTACTGATCTTTTGACAAAATTCACGTTTTTACCACAATCCTTTGACGAAATTTATTTTCTTCTGCGGCCAATGGATGAAACTGACTTTTTTTACACAGTCATTTGTCGAAATTCGCGATAGTTTATCGCAAATCTTGCGATTTTGCACACTATTTCAAACCTTGCCCCTCAAAGAACACCCCCCCCCCTCCCCCTTGAAGAAATTTTTTAATGATCGAATTTTCGGACTAATGGCCAATTTTTTAAAACTTTCGGAAATGAATACTCTAAAATTTTGGAAATCTCGGAACAGAATCACTGCTGAAAAATATGCTGTTCGGGATAAAAATCGCAACTAGAAACAAAAAATTCATTTGTGTTTTTTGCAAAAAATCTTAGTTTAAGACCGATTTTCGTAGCATCGTAGTTTATGGGTCCAAATCGTAGCAACTACGATTTTTTCGTAGCAGTTGGCAGGTCTGTAAAAGGTATGGTATCACTACAAGAGCAGAAAACAGGAGTAAACCAGTTAAATTTTAGGAATTCTGAACACTCATCACGAGTCATACATTAGCATTTCTGAAGTTGTGAACAATATACTTTTTAATAAATATTATCTGAATTCTCAAACCTTACAGCATTTGCGCTTTATCCATACAAATATAATTCGAATAAAGGTTAGATAATTTACTTTTAATTTTTAAATACAATAGATTTTTTTAAATGAATTTATAAAAAGGAAATTTTTTTTTTTATCAGTTACACAGTGAAAAATTTCTTAATTCGGTGAAGTTTTAACTGATTGACAACATTCGTGATTTTTATAAATGACCGATGTTTTTTTTTTTTTATGACTGATTAACTATGTTGGGTGGGGGAGCAATACAGGAAATTGGCATCAAACTGTCGAAATTTGCATTTTTTATCGATGACTAATGGATGAATTTTGCGTTATTTTTCCTCAACGGATTGTTAAAATTTGCAATTTTTTTTCAATGACAGATTGAAGAAATTCGTGATTTTTTTTCAACGTATAGTTCATGAAATTTTCAAAGGTGATTCTGAGTTTAAAAAATTTTAAATTCACAGCAAATTTTCTGAAAGACTACAGCAGATGGGGTAAATTCCCTCCCGGCACTGGCTATGCGTTTTTTTCGATACAAATTTAGTCTTTTTTGTAACCTTTCTATGAAATTTCCCTTTTTTCCTTGATCCATTGAAGAAATTATAGACTTTTTCTTACGATCTTTTAATGCAGATCGCCTTTTTTCCGCGATCCTTTGACGAATTTTGTTTTTTTCGCGATCCTTTGAAGAAATTTGCATTATTTCTGTGATCCCAGGGGCGATTCTGAGTAAAAAAAAAAAAAAAAAAATTCTGAAATTTACCTCAAATTTTCTGAAAAGTTACAGCAGAGGGGTAGAGGCGGAAATCCCCTCCCGACACTAACTATGCGTTTTTTCTGTAGCTCTCTGACAAAATTCGTTTTTTCGCGATCTTTTGACGAAATTTGCCGTTTTTTCGCGATCTTTTGACGAAATTTTCGGTTTTCGCGATCTTTTGACGAAATTTTCGGGTTTTTTTCACGACCTTCTTGCGATCTTTCCACGAAATTTGCGTTTTTTCCGCGATCCTTTGGCGAAATCTGAGTTTTTTCGGAAAACGATTGGCAAAATTAATTTTTTTGACGACCGGTTGTCGAAATTCGCGATTTTTTATGGCCAAATTTTCGGATTGATGACCGATTTTTTTAAATTTTCGGAAATGAATGCCCTAAATTTTCAGAAAATTTGGAACAGAATCACCCCTACACGACCCTTTGAAGAAATTCGCAATCTTTTGCGATCTTTGATCGAAATTTGTGTTTTTTTTTCACGATCCTTTGTCGAAATTTGCGCTTTATTCGAGATCTTTCGTCGAAATTCGGGTTATTTCTCTAGTCTTTGACGAAATACGCGTTTTTTTCAACGACCTTTCGACGAAATTGGCGTTTTTTCCGCGATCTTTAAACGAAATTCGCTTTTTTAAAGCGATCCTTTGGCGAAATTACCAAATTTTTAATGCGAACGATTGTTGAAATTCATATTTTTCGGCAACAATTTGTCGAAGTTTGCGATATTTTCCAGCACTTTTCATTCCTTGAAAATGAATACTTTTTTTTCCAGCACTTTTTCTATTTTTACCCAAGCGTACGAACCACGTTTAACTTGGGGTATAAATAGTTCTCATCTCGGAAAAAAATACATTTTAAAATTTAAGTTAGGTAATTCCTCACTAAGTTCGCTACCTGCGTAAAAATAGTTATCCATTTGAAACTTTTTACTAAAGCATAAACTTGACCAAAGCACACCAATACACCAATGCAATTGTTATTGAGTGCCTACAGAAGTCGTGATGCCTCATTCGAAGTAGAAAGGTCTATTTGTCAGAGTGCTTCGATGTTTAAGCAAAATGGAATTCCTTACAAATTCTTGAGCATTGGGATGGTAGAAGCAGCCAGGGATCGTGGGGAAAGAGGAAAAGGCCCCAGAGCCATACATTTTTTTTTCTTATATAAATTAGTTAAATGAAAAAGTACAATGATAGGAATAAAAAAAGTTAATAAAAATAGAAGTTTGCAGTTAAAATAAATTTTGAAAAGAAAACGACAAGGATTTTGACCAAAGCAAAAACTTATTCTGAAAATATCCTTTTTATTTCCACTATGACGCCATACTCACCTTTTTAATTCTTGGGGGGGGGGGGGGGGGGGGAAGAAACTAGTTTAATTTAATGTTTCACGTTTCAACTAAAAAGAAATAAATTATTACAGATTTTGAAATTTTTGCAACAGTGAAGAAGAAATGTTACATTTTCTATGAAAAATGTCTGTTGATTCTCAATGAAAAAAGAGAAATTTGGTATTTAGAAAAATGAATAATGTAAAAAAATTGGCCCATGTTTCTCTCTGGGTTATAATTCACCCATATGCAAAGGCATTTTACCATTCGTTTTGACCCTGAAGTCAGGCAAATGTTTACACTTTAAATTTATAATATCATTAGAATTAGTAAAGAATAAAAAATGAGTAGCATCAGGGACAAAAAGGTGGGAAGAAAAAATGAAAAAGTTACGATCTCCATAGGCTTTTCCATGTTAAATTAACATTGAGAAGTGACAGCGCAATACTTAAATTATTTTTAAAAGCTTACCTGCTGGAGGATTGAAGAAATTAAAAAAGGAATCATTCTGAACAGTTTTGGTTACAGTCCTAACTGCTCCTCTTGCCTTGTGCTTCTGTTTCTTTTTGATTGTCTTGACAGTGACATTTTTCCCTTTCTTCCAGTCAATAGTACAACTGTAACAGAAGAAAAAATAATTTGTTATATGACGACAATTTTGATAAATTCATGCAGAAAATAATTGCAGACAAAAGAATAAGAGCTTTGAAATATAAAGAATGCAATTAATAAATTCCAGAAGACTGGCAATAGCTCATGATTCAGGAAGTGTGTCGGCTATGTTCACACACCTGCATGTAATAACTCATGATTTCAGCATTAAAATGATGCAATATGATTAGATGGCACACTATTTTAAGTCTTAATTTATGACCATGTGAGCTAATGAAAGCAGGGTTAGCATTTTTGCCGGCAAAATGATATTTTTGCCAGGACAGTGGCAAAAACTGGAAAAAACCAGGACAATAGAAAAAACCGGCAAAAATGGCAAATTCTTATTTGTCTTTCATGTGTGATAAAATCTATGAGCTAATAGGGATAATGGTATAAACAATCAAATTTAATAACATTTAATATTTATTTAATTTGCTAATAAATATAATTAAATATTTTTACATATTAAAGGGGAGCATCAGAGAGGTCGGAAAACTGACACCAGAATATTCAAACGAATTTCTTAGAAAATAAATAAGCTATTTTTCACTTTCATTACAAAACCAAAGTTTTAATAAAATATTCTGGGTGCTATTTGTCTGTTTTAGAATTAAAATTAGGTGGCTAGACCCTTTAGCCACTGCCCTTGAAAGGGTTAATTATTATTTCCACAAATTTACAGTTACACTGCTAATGTAATTAGGCAAAAGCCAAATTACAGAAAAATTCTGAGGGGAAATATTTCCATTCATGCAATTTAGTTTAGCCCGAGCAATCCAAACCAAATTTTGAAAAAAGGAAGCGTAAATAAAATCTAATTAAAAAGAAAAAAGTATTTAGAATTTAAAATATATGCTAAATTTTTTAAAACAATTTCATATAGTGGCTAATGGATATATGATAACTAGAAAATTTCCTCATTTTCTGAAAAATATTCAATTCTAAGACTTACCTACATATGACGGGATAGCTAATTGGATTAAGCTGGCCACCTGGTCAGGTTATGCTAATGTATCATTTAAAATTTTGAAAAATGGGTAAATTGCCTTCAATATAAGCACTATCTACAGAAAATGAGGACATGTGATCACCTTAATTTGCATTAAATATCAAAAACTCATACCATGTGCATCTTTTTAAAAATATTGGGAAAGACTAATCAGCATGTGAAAGAATATGGTATATAAAATTGATGAATCAGCCTCGTTGGCAAGGTAAAAATGCAAATATTTTCACATATAGACAAATTTCCCTGATTTTCAAGTATTTTTACAAAGTTCCCTGACTTTTCCAGACTGATGAACCTCCCCGATTTTTCCATGATTTCCAGATTTTGTAGACACCCTGTCTAAGTGTGACTGAACTATTCGGAAACTTGAGCACTGTGGTGGATTTTTCTCAGCTTTCATGGAATCCACAAATGTTTTCACTTCTGGCAAAATATCTATTGCTCGGTGAGCAATGTCACCATATTCCAGCATTCCAACATACAGCACAAAATTTCTTGGGAAAACATTTCGATCCGGATAATTCAGTATAAATTGCCTGACGTGCAGGCACATCCTTAAATAAATTAAATAATGCTCTCAAAAATTCTACAATAGACCAATTTGTTGATCGCATGGCAGCTTTAAAGGCACCATGCATTACATGGAGTCCACAGGTACCAGTATTTAAAATCTCTGGACCATGTTCACTCTGCTTTCAAATCTTTAAAAAATTTATGGTTCACATTTGGGCCATGCATTGAAATTTGTAAAATGGATTTCATATTTAGAGGAGGGACAGCTTCCTTAAAAACTTCTCTAATGTTGTCAGAAGTGGCACGACCCAAAAATGAAGTGAAAATTTTTGTGCTTACCTCAGAATCATCCTTATTCCAAAATCTGACATTCACATCCATTTGGGTCTTCTGAGAAACTTTATTCAACGATTCATCAAATCCAATGGTATAATATTTACACCGAGCCAATTTTGTTAATAAAATATCTTTTAGATAAGGGGCTATACCATAAAGGATGGAATATGCAATCTTTGTTCTTTGCAATTGTATTTTTTGTGCCACTTCGCTATCAGAAAACAGCTTGAAAAAGCACATCTTTACTCACTGATCGCATGGATTTGTGTGTCATTGTTTGAATGCACCAAAGAATTTCTGCTTTTGTTACTTGGTCATTAATGAAAAATTTCTGTAAAGTTTTAGATGGAACAGGTAATTTGTTATTGGATGAGGAACTCTAAGTTGATGGCTCAGAACAAAGCGACGTATTTGCAGTAGTAGGGTCAGGTTTTGATGATTCTTCTACTTCCAAACTCTCCTCATTTGCAATTCTATTGGAAAACAACGAATCTATTATACTTGGCTGTGATGCAGCTTTGACTCTTAAATGCTCTCCAACCCATATTACTTAACGTAAATGAATAGCGGCATTTTATGCATTTTGCCCTGTGCACATCATTAGGCACTTCTCTTATCCATTCCTTAAATTCTGGATTAGTAAGCCAATCGACTTGAAATCACGTCGCCATAAATAACTAGGGTTTCTACACAAATCCAAGTAAGACAAAATACGACTCTCCGCACGTCCGATCTGAAATAACACATCACGAGGTACACGGACGCGATTTCGATTTGTAATGTTGAGGTGCATGACTGCATGAAAAGTTATTGAAAAATTATTCCGTATTCATGTGCGAAGTAACAATAAAAAAACACCGTTTAGCGACCCGATCGCATTTTCTTCGCGCATTTCACGACACAAGACATCACAAGATAGCAGGAGCGAGCTGAGACGGGGCAGCGGATGAATTGCCCAAAGGAGTGGCTTCATGATGTCACCACCAATCAGATAAGAGCATTTTCTCCTTCACCTCTTCAAGTTAAATTGAGAAACATCTGCGCTTCGAATGGAAAGTGTGTAAGGAAAGACCGTTCGCGATATTACAGAAAAATGACAACACATTTTCCCTGATTTTAAGCAGAATTCCCTGATATTTCCCGAAATCTTAAATTCCCTGACATTTCCCGGTTTTCCAGGTCTGTGGTCACCCTGTTATTTTGTTATCAGTTGTTTGCGAATAGCCGGTTTAGCAAGAAGATAGTTCCCGCCCTGCACGAGCCACCGATGCACAATAGAAATAGAACTACGAAAAATCAAGAAAAGTATACAAAAATCACTATCACAGAGCCCATTTACCACGGAATATTTCCAAATTCAAGGAGGACCTGCAGGTCAAAGCCAAAAACATGCACAAAAACTTTGGTTCAATTGCATGCATAATTTTATACACTGTTCGATGGTACAATAATGAAAATGGCACAGAGATCACAATTATAACGCTCCCTTCTGGCAGAATTTTTTCAAGTTCAGGGAGGACTTGCTTGCCATAGCCAGAAACATACACAAAAAAATTGGTTCAATTATATGCATAACTTCAAACACTTTTCAATGGTACAATAATGAAAATGGTACAGACATCGTAATTATAACACCCCATACCGCCAGAATTTTCCCCAAATTCAAGGAGGTCCTTGGTGCCATGACCAAAAACAAAAAATTTGGTTCAATTCTACGCATAACTTCATACACTTTTTGATGGTACAATGGCGACAGACAGACATTTTTTTCGGGATATCTGACCCCTAAAACGTGTAAATCCGTCGAAAAAAATTTCGATTACAATACTTTCTTCTATTGAAGATAGAAGAAAGTAAAAATTGAATTTAGAATATAATTGTTTATTTGAATTTATAAACATAAATGCTTTAATCATTTAGAGCCTCCACAGTTTTATTATGTGGATAATCATTAATTGTATAAACATGAATATATAATCAAGTTTTCTATTTATATAAAATTAGTATTTTTTTTCATTTATAATTGTTATAAAAGTTCGTATTCTTTCATAAAATGCATAATTATACTTATTTAATTTAAGAGTTCAAAAATAAATTTAGAACATCGATTTTTGAACTAAGTTTCTTTTTTCTTTCATGAAATATCTTTCTGGGAAAAAAATTAAATGGACAGCCTATTTTTGCCACCACTTTGGCAAAAACCTATTTTTGCCGGGACAGTTTTCACCAGATTTTTCCACCTATGCCAAAAACTTACCAACCCTGAATGAAAGTGTTCAGATTACAGCAGTTATTTACAAGATACAAATATTTTATTCTAATGAATAAATGTAATAAATTCAATCAATCACGAACACTACACAAACAAAACTCTTCTATGGGTGAACAAACAGAACTAATACATTACATAGCTTCTACAAGCAAATGGGCTAAATATGGTACGGAGCTAAGAGAAAAATAAAAACTTTTGGCAGTTTTGTCAAGCACTGAAAATAAATTGCATCGACTAATGAATGGATAATCAGAACAGATACATTGATATTTAAGGAACTCTGAAACCAGTTTAGACTAACTTGCAAAAATTTATGTATTGATATATTGTCCAGCCTTAAATATCACAATGCAGACTCGACACAGCACAGCCAAAGTATATTTTATTTTACAATTGCAAGCCTGAGCCTGACCCAGCTGTTTTGAGGGTCAACTCTACACAGTTTAAAACAAAATTTAAAACTGTATACCCCAAATTACTTTTTATTATTATTAAAATTACAACTTCTGGAAATGCATGAGAATGGATGATTGTCTTTCCATGTGAAACCACTTACCCTTTACACTTAACAATCTCTGGACCTTCAAAGGCAAAAACATCCGTAGGATCGGGAACACACTTTAACTCATAAGACTTTGTTAGTATATTATTTGTAAAATAGTCGTTGGGTTCAAAGTGAAATTCCAAGTAAAAGCTCTGGAAGAGAAATGATTAAAATAAAAGACAAAATACAAATATTATAAAAAGTAGGTACACATAATAGAAATCCTTTAATGACTAGAACTGAATTATTTCCTTAAAAAGGTGAACTTCAGAAAGGTCTTCATTGGAAAAGATCAATTACAAGTCAAGATGCAATACATACTTATAGAAAATGAAAAATATTGTATTCTAAAACAGATATTAATGTCTTTAACAAAATTCTTAATTATTTTTTTTTTAATTCCGTATCTATAAATTTTTTCCATAAACAGTTGCAAGATTTTTTATAAACCAGAACCACCCTACCCAAAGAAAAGGTAATCTCAAAATTAAACATCGCATAAAAACAATATTTACTTTTCCACACTTCCCTTAGTTGTATAAAATCAGAAACTCTCCAAGCACAAGTGTTTGTCCAAAAATCTGTTGCATCATAAGCACATACATGTCTCAAACAAAAATTTGTTTTAAAAACTTGTTGCATTATTTATAATAAAAGAACTGCCTTATCCCCAAAGCAGAATATGCTTAAAAGTGTGACATACGTTGCAGGACAACGGTGCCATTCAGTCATTGAAAAATAAAATAAGTCAATTGTGAGGGAGGGAAAAAAATAAAAATTGGGAAATTCTTTAAACGTTCTCAACAATAAAAAAAAAATCATTTTTATCATTTCACGAAAGTTTAAATAATTATAAAAATCAATAATTTAAAAAATAAGATCAGAAAGGAAATTATATAATAAAAGCCTAAGTCATGTGACTGTCATCAATAGTTCCGGGTTGACCACTTCACTTTTTATATGCCAAACAGCCAATTTGGTAATTCAATGTTAGCTGGGCGCAGGTGATAAATTGCCAAATATTGTTCCATCGCCATCATATCACCAGTATTATAAAAAGTCCATCGCATGCGACTGTCATAAACAATTTTTCGCGAGGTAAATTAAAATAAAGATGTTGAAATTAAATGTCAGTTTATAGTATTTATTGCCTTTTCTTTTCATTACGAAATAGGAGAAAATTGAGTCAAATTTTAATGATTTCAGTTTTAAATTAAAGTTAAGTATTTTAAATAAAATGAGTGAAAGTATTATATTTTAATTGAAATAAGGAAAAATATGACGGGTACAATGTTTGGCGATTTATTACCTGCACTCTGCTAACATAAGAATACAGAGTTCATGATTTCTGTATCAGAATCTTCCGATTCGGCGAAGGATTGAGCAAGTAAATTAAATTATGAATAAAAGTAACATAATACAATGCTTAGCATAGATTTAAAGGAGACCAAACTGGTCACCAAGGGCGGCTAGTAAATAATAATAAGCTAATAATATATAGTAATATAGCTAATCTAAAAACACCATTTCTTTAAAAATGAATAAAAAGAAGGAACATACTACTGCTGCATAACTAGATATCAGGCTGAAAATTTTATTGGATATCCAACCAAATTGTAAAAAATCATAATCACTTTATTCAGCGATTAAAAGATCTGCAAAGTTTATGAAACTTGTTATTTTAACTTTTCAGAATACCTTTATATTTATTTAGCCAATTGACATGCTATTCCAAATCCAAAGTTAGCTCTGGATTTGTTTTAACATTTAAAGATAAAATGTGCCTTTCTGGGGAAGGGAGGTCAGCAAAGTATATAATTGTTATGTTATTAGTCAACTAGTTTACTTGCCGGGCACTGGCCCAGGTTCTGCAATTTTTCCCAAACAAACTGGATAATTAAAACCTCAATTCATGTTTTCAAAAAAGAAAAAAATAAAATAAATGTACACCTGGGATTGATCTTTACATAACACATATAAATCTTCAATCATTTGGACAATTATAGGTTATGAAATTTATTCTGGGCAACATCAGGTGGATCAGCTAGTATTGGGCTAAAAACAGGCATGAAAGTGGGAAATTAAAAAAGGTTGAAATATTTTTCCATCTATACAATAAAACTCTTATAATTTAGACACATTTTAACAGTTATTCAGACAAAAATAAATTATAACTGTACATATGATTGTTATATTCTTTTTGTAACTTAGAAAGTATTAAAATAAAATAAATAATAAATGTGTAAATTCATTAAATCAAAAATGAAAATTAGAAACAGTTTGCTAAAAGTATAAATCCAACTAAATGTATCTGATGAACTAATGTGAAGTACTGAGAATTTTTCAAAATAAATGTATTGTTTTGAATGATTTGACTGTTTAAGACTTTAAAATATTCTATTCTAAAAAGAACCTTATGGAAACTTCCTTCTTGTTAAAGAACTTACATTACTTTCAGATGCTTATAAAGCTTGCCTCTGATTGGATAGCGCAGCAATTCAGAATTAAACTCCAAGGATTTGAGTGAACAAAATGCCAAAGTTTCAAGACATCCTCCCTCCCCCATATGCTTCCCAAACAAACATTTTCTTTGCATTTTTGCATCAATCCAGAGATTTTCCAAATTTGCTTTTAAAAATGGTAGAATTCCTTAAGAGCAACTCTTTCATGCTTGTAAAAGATTAATAACCGGATTTTGTATAAGTGTAGAAAAGAAGTCTCAAAAAATCCCCAAAAAGAATAAAAAATACAGAATCTAGCTTGGAGTGTAAAATTACACACAAACACATAGAGGTACCTTCCTACCAAATTTTGTAGCTCTACGTAAAGTAGTTTCTTCAGATCACTGTTGACACACTCCTTTCCTTATTACACTGAGCAACGGTTCTTTCACAGAACTGAAATATGTTAAATATAGATCAGTTTTGCATGCTGATTTTAAACAGACTTTCTGCTGCTCTAGTTGGTTCAGTTTGAGAAATTTAGATACTTAAGTTTATGGAGAAAAATAAGTTTTTTGGGGGCTGTTTATGGAAATTTCAGATACAATAAATGACATTAAATTACCTTTTCTAAATAATTACTATTGGACTATATTCGCTTCAGATAAATGTCATGATCTGCACATTCCTAACATTTATCTGTCAATTATTAAACCTATTAATTATTTGCCTATTTTTCAATGGCGTAATGTTTACATTACTATCATCTTTAAAGTAGTTGCCACAGAATTGACAATGTTTTTCTAGACTTTATGCCTATTTCAAATCAGCAATCTATTTTTTATAACATCTAGTTTTTAAATAAAATGAATTCCTACTTTTTTACGGTATTGACATAAGACTTCTTGAGGTGTGTACCCAATTGTCAAAAAGTACGAATAGTGTCAGATTCCTATCAGGGACATAAACAATGGATATAATTAAAAAAAAAACTTGGGATATATTCTATTATTTTTTTAACTAGTTGAAGCAAATCAAAGTAGCGTAAAGAAATTTCAGGCTTTTTTGACCAAAAAAATAAAATTTCACGGTTGGGTTTTCAAAAACTAAACATGATAGAAGAAAATAGATACCAGATAAATCAGCACAAAAAACTGGTTTAGAAACATTTGCATACTTGTGCGGCAGAAACATTTGTATGCCAAGAAACATTAAAAAAACATGAAAATTAGACGCAATATTTCATGGTCACATATCAGTATATATAATCAGAAATGCTTTTGTAACGTAAACTAGATAGTAATGATAACATGAAACAAAAGCCAGTCTGATAATGTTTTATGCCTTAAATTTCCATATAATTGTACAAAATTTACTATAGTTGCATAAATCTAAATATCAAGACTCAAACAAGACTTGCAGGAGAAAATCAAAAACTAGATTTGGAATCGGCACAAAAAACTACATCAAAAAAACCAATTTCTGTTTTGTGAATGAGCAAAGTTCAAATTTGTTGACCAATGATAGATTAGTTTAGATCAACAACTGATTTAGAAACAATAAAATTCTTAACACACTGAAAAGGAGAAATATATTCAGAAGTTAAAGGAACATTATTAGAATCTGTTTCACAATAAATCTACGATTAACATTTTTATTTAGCTATAGTTTTACTTTTCTGCTTAACGAAATAGCTAAAGTTAGTCTAGGAAGTCGATGGTAACCTGCAGCAAAACTCAGGAATACCTGTTTTTCAGTCAAAATCTGATGAAATATACAAAAAAGAAAACAATCGTATAAAAGACTTTTCTATAAACTAGATACAAGATAGAAAGACAAAAAAAAACTTTCTGACAAAGACTGATTTGAGATCACTAAAAAGAAATATTGGCGATTCTTACCATAGGATCACTAACTGTTACGGCTTTAACATCAACAAGATGTTTTAAAATAGGCTCATCATATTCCTGAAAATCAAAATCCTTGTTATTTTAAAACTGACAAAAAAATAGGAAACTAAAATATGCATAGATATCACAAAACAGTTTATACAGTGAGCAAGAACAGTCAAAACGGGAGGGAAAAAAGAGCAATTTACTTGCCTTTTCTTCCTCCCATATCTATAAATTCCAGCCTTTTACTTGGGAAGCCAAAGAAACAAATGTAAAAAGCTAAAAAATATGCTTTCATTAAAAAATCACCTTTTTTAGGGGGGGAGGAGGGGGACATGAGAAATTAAAATAATTTCATTTTTCAACCCAAAAGTTATTTTCTACTTTTGAATGCTGCTTTTCCTGCATTTAAAAAAAATATTTTCTATGTTTGTGAATTTTAATGAAAGCACATAAAAAAGTTTAGTCATAGCTCTTTTGTAGTCTTATTTTAAATTTATTTTAGTCTTTAGTCTTACGATGCTTTATAGAAAATTAAAAATGTAATGTTTAAAATTTAGTTTGTACTATATGGTAGGGAAAGGTTATAGTGCAAAATAAGAAAAAATTAAATTTCTGAAACTGGCTATATAAAGCACATTAAAATCGGGCAGTTGGGAGCTCTTGAAAAGTGGCGTCTGGTGATGGTTATGCAATTAGTAGCATCAGGATGTAAAGACAAACCTTAAATGGCGGAGCTTAATTAAATTGCAGTGAGCATTATTATGGAAGGTTAACAGTGGAATTTTGCCAAATTAGTCTGCTATTGCCAAAATTTAGCACTACTGGGAATTGCCAAATTAGCCAACTATAGCAAAGTTCGCTTCCGACATGGCAGCTTATTTTGTCGCCAAATTTGGCCCCATTGTGTAACCCTGGCATTAGTGCTTTTCTACAAACACTCATTGTTGAAGCTGATTTCTCCATAAGAAATCAAAAGTTACCTCCCATTGCACACCCATTTGGATCGAATGTTTAAAAATTCCAATTCATGTATTGCCCTTGTGAATATATATAATAAATTTGAAATCACAAATATATGAAGAAATGGATAAAGTTCTAAAGATGATTTAGAAATGAACATATGAAACCAGTATGTAAAATAAACTATGAATGACTCGCACAATCATCATATTGTAGTAATTTGATACCTATCTATAAGAAATTCCATTTTATGTTGCATTTTTGTACTCTTTCATGGCATATTTAAAACTTCATTTCATATTCACTGTTGCACATTGGTTATAAATTTAATTTCAATTATTGGAATCGATGACGATTTGTTATATATTATGGTTTTCTATATATAGTATGGAACTGTTTATCCGGAAACCAGTTATCCAGAATGATATTCCTAATAGACTGATTTCAAGATCTTTACAGAAAACAGTACCATACACTACCAGCCTGACATATGCATTGCTTGAAAAATTGCAAAATGAATGGTATAGCTTGATGCCAGTATCTAAAATTTGAAATTGATTGGAAATAGTTATAATATTAGACGTTTTGATTTTTATGTAGAGGAAACAGAATTTTTGTTTCCATAGGATTCCTATAAATTACCTTCTTTCAAACTCCAATTAATTTTTTTAGCTTTGGATCCAATTCTGAGTAATCTAATACAGACCTGCCAACCTTTGAAAATGAGAAATCATAGCACCCAAAATTCAAATTAATCTACAGATTGGTTGGTTGGTTGACGAGATTTACGTTTTTCTGTGATCCTTTGACGAAATCCGCGATTCTTTGACCAAATTTGCATTTTTTCACGATCCTTTGGAGAAACAAGTGTTTTTTCTACGATCCATTGACAAATTCGCGTTTTTTTTGGCGATCCTTTGACGAAATTCGCGTTTTTTACGATCATTTTACGAATTCGCATTTTGTTCGCGATCCCTTGACGAAATTTGTGTTTTTTTCTGCAATCCTTTGATGAAATTCGCATTTTGTTCGCGGTCCCTTGACGAAGTTTGCGTTTTTTCTGCGATCCTTTGGAACAATGAGTTTTTTGCGATCCTTTGACGAAATTCGCGTCTTTTCTGCGATCTTTTGACGAAGTTTGCTTTTTTTCGCACTTCTTTGATAAAATTTGCATGCTTTTTTGCGATCCTTTGACGAGATTTGTGCTTTTTTCCCGCGATCCTTTGATGAAATTCGCATTTTGTTCGCGGTCCCTTGACGAAGTTTGCGTTTTTTCTGCGATCCTTTGGAACAATGAGTTTTTTGCGATCCTTTGACGAAATTCGCGTCTTTTCCGCGATCTTTTGACGAAGTTTGCTTTTTTTCGCACTTCTTTGATAAAATTTGCATGCTTTTTTGCGATCCTTTGACGAGATTTGTGCTTTTTTCCCGCGATCCTTTCACAAAATTCGTGCTTTTTCACAATCCTTTGACGATGAAATTGACGTTCTTTTCTGCGAGTGATTGACGAAATTGATTTTTTTCGCCGTGTGTTTTTAGCAAAAAAATCATAGTTTTAGACCGATTTTCGTAGCATAGTACTTTTTAACTCCAAATCGTAGAAACTACGATTTTTTTCGTAGCAGTTGGCAGGTCTGCTAATAAGTAGTTTGAAATCTGAAATAATGCCACAACCACATACATTCCACAATACTTCTAAAATTGGTTTTGCTTTAATGCCCAACCAGTTATCCAGAATACATGATCCAAACTATTCTGGATAAATGGTTCTGTACCGATTCAATGATGTGCTGACAACAATAATTCAGTATTGATTTTACTTTTTTGTTTACTATAAAATAGCGCATTAATTTTTTTTTAACCATTTGGAAAAATGGTTATTGTTCTCGTCAGGATGGGAAATCAAAAGCATATCTGAAGGTTTTTACTGGTTTAATCCGCATTTTATTCGTTTTCTGAATCGTCTATACAGTAATCTGTATTTCCCTTTACTTTCAACAGAGATGGATACCTTCTGTTGCTACTATGACAAAAAAGTAAAAAAAACTACAAACTACAAAAAAAAAATTAATCGCTCAGAAACAAATCGAGATGCAACTTTCAAACAAATTGCATTTAAAAGTAATACTGTGGGATGTTTAGAAGTTTAAGAATGAAATTTCATTTAAAATTGGTCCAGGAATATTAATGTTTAATCCATGGCGTACGTAATGTATGACCAGCTCCGTAGAAGTTTAAAAATTTACAGTACCGAAAAATGTAATCCATGGCATACGTAATGTGTGATCAACTCAGAGTGATTTTTTATGTCTTAAATTTTAGTCTTTGAAAAAATAGAATGAAATTTCATTTAAAATGTGTCGTCAGATTTGATTTCCAAGAAATCTAACGATGGAAAAGCCTTTTCCGAACAGCCAATGAAATGCTTGGATAATACGCAAGTTTCAGGTGGATAATACGTACGAGTCGCAGGCAATATCTATCGCTTGCAATTTTTACTTGTAATAATACTATTAATGTTTAATTCATGGCGTATGTAATGTATGATTAACTCCGTGCGATTTTTTAAGTCTTAAAATTTAGTCTTCGAAAAAATCATTTTCCAAATGGTCGTAATTTAATAAATTGCTTTTTTTTTTTTTTTTTTTAAATATAAAAAGATGTTGAACTTTGTATGCTGAGGTAAGATAATTGGGTAAAGGATAATTTAAATGAAAATGCTGAAAAATTTGTTATCCTCTAAATTTAATCTTAAAAATGGACATTATTTACTCCTGAGAATATGCACATAGAAATCCATAAAGCATACAATAGACCCTTGTTATGCGATATCCCACAGACAAACAAGGTAGGTAAATGAGAGAACATATCCAAAGATTAAGAAAGATGACAAATTACTTATTCTCAAAATTAATTCATACATATTAAATTTTCTTACTGAAAGAATAATTTTATAAAGGCCATGTAAACTACTGAAAAGTGCAATTAAAGAAGAATTTGTTACTTGTTGAGAGACATGTTAAATCAAGTACTAATACCCAAAATAATGTAAAAAGGCATAATGTAAAAGAGATACTCTAATACACTAAAATTGGCGACACTTTGCAGCAAGTTTGCACATGTTTTTTTCTATTAATAAATCTATACATGAGTCTTCTTGTTTTAATGACTGGATGTGTACCTATCGATAGATTCCAGATTTACTTCTACTTTATAAGCATTTTTGGTGCTTTTATATGTTAGGCACAAGTAATAAACCATCAAATAGTGTTCCCAATCGCCATTCATTGCTTTAATTTCACTTAAAACAAACCTTTCACTCATTTTCTTTAAAATATATAATACAGCTTTCACTTTTCATGTGAAATAAAGAAAAAAGAAAAGAAATACCTTAAACCAAGACATTTCTAAATGAAAAAGCTGCTTCTGACAAGAAAAAATGCTATTGGCAAGATTTGTGCGTGGCCAATGTAAAAGTACTGCTTATAATTACTAATTTTAACTATTAACAAATTTAAAAATGGATTTTTCCCATAATTTTAATCTAACTTATATTAAGTCTGAAAACATTTATAATTGCTGTCCCAGTTTCCCAGTATTCTTATGGTCTTACACAAAACCCCTTACATCTAAAAACTGTATTGAATTTTACTTCTTGAAATTTTTAGCCAATTTCATCTCTTTTTTTTAATCAATTCATGCTTTTAAGATCTCATCCATAGCTTTCTACCTACCCCCCACATTCAGATTGAACAGCAATTTTCTCTCCCCCCCCCCCCCCTTTCCATTCCACACACACTTTCAGCACTATGCTCTAAATCTGCCAACAGATGACACTAGGCATCAGTTTTTCAAATGTTGCGGGAGAGAGAGTAAAGGAACAGAAATTGCTTTCTGCGGAACTTGCCTTCCGAATGAGGAAGTATATAAGCTCAGCTATTGCTAGCTATCGGCAGCTTCGTTGGCTGTATTTTGCTTCAAGAGTAGATGCACGAGATATCTCCACATCTTGGCATTCGAAAAATAATTTAAGTTCGGTCTTTAAAATAATAGTCCTGCAGTTACATTATAAGGCAATGTATTTATACAAAAGTTCTACTTTAACAACAATTGATCTGGCACACATCCTATAAAGATGCATAACTTGTGCATCTTGGCACATTTCGCAATGGATAAGCATGTTTTATTTATTTTTGGGGGTCGCTGTCTTTTAAACTATGGTTTAATATTTTATTTGCATGAAATGCAGTGGTTGCAGAATGTTAACTAAAGTATCTTTATGAGGAATAAATTGTAGTCAGGTGGGTTAATCACTGTCTAATGTTAGGTACAATTCCTCAGGAGTCAATAAGGCAACAGGTGTTTTTCGTATTGAACAAAGTATTGTAGCATTAATGTAGATATAAAATTACGGCAGCTAGATAGTGGTTCAAACGTTCTATTGGAGTGGCTTTAATTTCTCTTTTGGCCCCAGAAGATTTGAGATTTTGTGTTTCAGTGGTGTGAATTTTGTCAAAATATCGCAGAAAGAAAATGCGAATTTCGTCAAAAGATCAGTAAGAAAATGCAAATTTCATCGAAAGATCAGTAAGAATGCAAATTTTGGAAGAAAACGCAAAATTCAACAAAGGATCGTGGTAAAAAATGCGAATTTCGTCAAAAGTTCATGGTAAAAAGTGCGGATTTCAACAAAGAATCGTGATAGAAAAATCTGAATTACGATTGCGAAAAAATTGTGAATATCCTGAAATGATCACAGGAAAAAATCCCTAATTTCGTCAAAATTTACTGCAATGGGCTAAAAAATTGGAACCAGGTTCCTTTTACGTTTGTAAAAACGCTGCGAAACGAAACTCTAAAAATCATATAAAAATTTTCAAAGGAAAAAATTTACTATATTGAGTTGAAACACTCCGAATTAATATGTGGACAATGACATTTAAAGGAAAACATAATAGATACCATGCTTGTCATTTCTAAAAACTTTAAACATTATTAACAAAAAGTAATGACTCCATGGTCATATTAGCTAAAGAAATAGCCAAGTAAATGTGGACTACTCCACGCCAGATTGTACATGCTAAAAAAATAACAGAGCGAACGATGTTAAACTGTGGACAACTAGCAAAACAAAAATTGTATAACAATGCGCCAAAGACGAACGTTTCAGTCAATGTCAAGGTAAACTGTAACATGGATGGCAAAAGAGCATTATAAAAACACTAGCTGAGTACCCGCGCTTCGCTACGGTAAATTCTCCCTCTTTCACAACTTCCTATTTTGGTCGATTGCCTGTCTTTTTTACTATTTCTCAACCAGTAATTCTAATTTTGCACCTTTTTTTTATTTAAGTCAACCTAGTTTTTATATGTAAAGATGGATTTTTGCAATCACTAATTGATTTTTAATTCACTTCTTGGTATGTTAGAATTATAAACATTATATTTGCAGGTGTGTTTATAGGTCAATAATGACAATGCTACTCTTTAATATTAGAAAAAATTAATTATAAATTAATACATTTATTTTAAGGCATTTTACTGTTAGCCTATCTCAGGTGATAACTCACCAAATATTTTCTGTACTTCGTACAATTTTATCCGAGTTGGAACAACAATAGATTTAATTATGCACCAATGAACACTCGCCAAAATATACCAAATGAGTAAAACTGCAACAATGAAACATTTTGAAATAAAAAATGCTGAAAATAAATTTAAAAAATCCCTGCTGGCTCGGGCCTACAGGGGGAGGTACATTTCGAAGTTAAGTACTAAATTCACCACCAAAACTTAAATCAAGATTAGAGATAAACCCAGTTCTTTCACTAAAAATGAGCTCTAGGAGCTAAACATTTTGTGAAAATTCTAATATACACGAATACGCACACGCATGTATATGGAATAGGTTTTAAAAATAGCTATTGCAAATTCAGAGAACCTCAAAGTGTTAAAATAAGTTAATATTTCCATAGTCGGGATTTTTTCATGTTTTAATACGATTCTTCAAACTCACATGCCGTTACATATTCACCTGCTGAGGTCCATTTTATTTCCAATATGACGCAATATTTTGTTTTGTGTTTTTTAATTCATCAAGCTATTTATTTTATTTTCAGTTTTCAAGCGGAAATCTTGCTCTAGAATACTTATGACGTAATATTCAATTTGTTTTCAATTCGTCAAACTATTTATTCAATTTAATTTTCCACGTGAAAAACTTGCAATAGGAAAGCAATTGTTGTGGTGAGAATTTTATTGCTTTTTTTTTTAAATTGTTGGCAACTGCTATAAATAATTAATAACGAAAAATATTTTTTTCTTCCTGTCATTGTTGTGTATGAGCTGGTTTTATCAGAATCGTGTTAAGACGGTATTCAAAATTTTGAACCCTCCCCATTTCCATTCCCTTGGGCCGATTTTGCCCATTTTCAATCCCCGCCGAGATATTAGCCATCTCAAAGTTTTTGGCGAGTTTGAAGACAATCCGTGCATAATTGCGACTTTTATCGTGCGGACAAAATTTAGTACATACATACATACATATATATAAACTTTTTAGGTGGGGGTGGTTTTGGGTTCCTGGGGTCCTATAATGAAAAGTTATGAAGGAATTTTTCAAAAGTCGCACCATGGTAACGACTGCAATAGGTAGTATTTCTTACGAAATCTACCTAAAATGAAGAATGTAATATTCTTTAAAATGTATATTTTTATCAATTATTAATTAATTAATTTAGGATTATATGCTAAGTAATACATTTAGAAATCCTAAAAAAAGATTACATAATGTTTCAATTTTTCTTTCCTGCTGTCCTTACTTTAAAAACAAACAGAGTAAAAATTATATATCATTTAATAAATTCATATGCTTGCGTTTTTTAGCAAGTATCAGAAAAAGCAGTGAATTAGTCATAATCGTGTTCTAAGCCCACGATAGATTAATGTACCGTAACGAAAAAAAAAAGCGTGAATTTCGGTCAAAAAATTGTGTGTGATTTTTAATATAAGCATTAAATAGTTATAAAACAGTTTTAAAACAACCATTATTTTCTTATTATTTTGACTTCTATGTTTATCTCTTTTTGTATCTTAATTTTCTAGTCATTAAACAGCATTTAATGCATCTCCATACCTATAAGGGGGGGGGGGGTGCCATAGGGGGCCCCTGTTCTGTCGCCAAATGCAGCCACGTTTGTCGCTACATTGGAGATATATCGCCAAAAGTGACACCAACTTATCGATATCTCTAATATTTCGTCAAATTCCCATAGACTTCCAATGTAAAGCAATAGGGTTTAGTTATTTACAGAAAATCAACAAATTGAGATATTTTAATGCAACAAAAACTAATATTAGCTTGAGGGATTATATTAATTATATTTAAGGAGTTCAACGTTCAAGTAAATTAAATTATGAATAAAAGTAACACGATACAATGCTTAGCATGCTTTCCCAAACCTAAATTTTAAGGGAGACCAAACTGGTCACCAAGGGCGGCTAGTTTCCAAGATTACAATTGTTAATTTCTTAAAATATATACGTTACTATAACAATGCATAGTCCATGCGGAAAAAACTGCTTGCAGGTGTACATTTCGTCACACTATACTATAAGCATGAAAAAAAAAAAAAAAAAACTCTTGTTTTATCGACATCATTCATTCATACATGTCTTTTGCTCATTTCATTTAAAATATATGTATAACTAATTTCATTTAAAATGATGAAAAGAAAAAATAATAAGAAGAAAAATACCTTAAACCAAAAAATTTTATTTCAACATCAAAGAGTATTTTGTAATTTACGCAGGCGAAGTATAAATAATGCCATTGTCTATAAAACGAAATGAAACATTTGAAAAAAAAAATAATTTTGTTGATAAAAAAATGAGCATTTAAAAAATATATCTTTTGAAAATTACATGCTTACATACCAGTTTTTTAGATCAATAAAAATAAGTACTTAAAATAAAAGCATAAATAAATATTTTGCAAGTAATAGAATATAGTCAATTTAAACTGCAGTCTTCAAATTGTAAATATATTTTACTACTGCAGCATGGCGTACGTAATACGTATTTTTCACACTACAGTAAACATTTCATTCTTTGAATGAAGCCATTCATGGTTTTTTGAACAGACATTTTTATATGTATAATTCCTAACTTCTAAAATAATTTTATTGTAGCTTCCTCCTCATCAGATAACTGCCAAATAGTAAAATCTATGTCAGTAATCAGTATTAAATAAGTTATAATTAATAATAAATGTTTTCTATTCAAAAAATAACAAATTCAAAAGTTTTACGGAATTACGATGGAATAATACTCATAAAAAATATTCACGTTCAATAAATAGCAAAGGTTAATGCTTGGCATGGTTTGTAACAAAAATCGTTTGCACGATTAGGGTTGAAATAAATGGCGCGATATCATACATTTTCGCATGGTGTTCGTAGAAGTAAAAAGTACCACAGATTTATTTATTTATTTTTAATTTAGTTTTAGTTTTTGAGGCGTTTGTAATACTTTTCTTAATTGACATAGTTGTTTTAATTATTTAACCAAAAGAATTGATTAAAAAATTATTCAATTTGAATTTATTCCCTTGCTATAGTAACAGAATGAAGAGAATGAGTTTTTAAAATTATTACTTGAAAATTTGAGCTTTTGGCGCCAAAGATAGCGCCAAATTAGAAAAATATGAAATATCTCTCGAACTATTGGACTTAAAAGAATTTAGTTAGTACCATTCGATTCAGCATACAAAAATACACCAAAATATGTTATCAGTTGAAAAATAACTATAAAATCAGATTTTTAAGGAATTTTTTTAAAGTTCGTTCTCTTTTTTACCCCCCTTAGGGGTGGATTTTTAGAAAATCCTTTCTTAGCGGCACTCAATGCCATAAGAACTATTTTTACCCCAATTTTCAAAATTTTAGGTTCAGTTGTTTTGGCTGCGCGTTGATTAATACGAAATTCAGACTTTCTTTTATATATATAGATAAATCATATTGTTTATAATTGATTCTGTCATTAGTTTATAAATTAATTTCCATATAAAAATAAACAAACTATACAAAGAATTTGAATAATATTTATAACATATTACTAACAATGCGGAATGTTGTCATTTTATTGCAAATATTTCTAATTTAATTAAAATATTTTACCAATGTTTGTGTTTCATTTAAAACATTTCCAGTTATATTCCAACTTTCGCAAACATCCCTCAATAATATCAGTGAAATATTGTACGATATTGACACAATAATTCTTATTATGAGATAGTAAGAACGTAATGTAATTTATACTATTGGTTAGTAAAAATCTATAAAATAAGGTATGTTTCTGTAAGATAAAGGGTGTTCGTAATTAAACAACCCTACTTTAAAGTAGTCTACAGGCGAAACTATTGTTGTGAATAGTTTGAAGTTGTGAAATTTTGTGAAAGATATAATAAAGGAATGAGAATTTGTTTAACCCCTTAACGGTCGCATTAAATTACGGTTTAAAATTCAATTTGTTTATTGGCACCACTTTTTTCAAAAAGAAATATTCAGCTTATTTAATGGCAGGTAAAATGATACCATAAGAAAGCCAATTGCACTATTTTATAAAACTGGTGGGAATCAAACAATCGGAATAAAAGACACAGCCCGTGAATATCACGGGAGCGAGAATTAAGGGGTTAAGACAAAAAATATTTCAAAATTTCCCACCATGTGGCGTTTTTTAATGAATTACACATTTAGCATACATTTACCACCGCTTCCTGAGAACTAGGCCTGAGCGCTGACACAAAAATGGCGGCTTCCGAAGGCGGATTTTTTTAAACGTATGTACGGTCCCTTAAATTTTGACACCAGTATTTTATATAAGATTTCTTTGACTTGTTTAATCTCAGAAAAATGAAGGGGAGAAAACTTTAAAAAAGTATTGGTACGAATATTTAAGGGACCGTACGCACGTTAAAAAAATTCCGTCTTCGGCAGCCACTATAACTTTACCTGGTCTTAAAGACAGCATTTCACGACATGTTCTTAGTATTTCCCAGAACATACTGCGATCAACTGTGGAACATGCTATTCTATGATTCCAGATGGTGTATCTCAAAATGATGACCGCCATGTGGAACATATTTGGTTGTAGTAAAATTTGTAAACTAACGTGCTAGAAAACGCCATCTGGCGGCGAAATTTTGAACTAATTTTTTTTCGCTAAAACAAATTCCCATACTTTTATTATATCTTCCACAATATTTCACAACATTCTGAACAGTAGTTTCTTCAGTAAACAATTTTAAACTAGGGTCGTTTAATTATGGACACCTTGTATGTCAGTTTTTCATTTTTTATGGACTCTATTCTTCCTCTCGGTTCGAGGCTATAAAAAACAGCTGCTTTGAAAAACATTGGAAAATCGATCCATTAGAAAGCATTACGGTCTTCAAGAATTTATTTATTTTTTATTCCGCTACTGAAAGGATTGAAATGCATGTAATAGATCTTGAATAATATAGAAAACATTCATTTAATTTGAAATTATTAATTTTGTTTAGATTATCGAATTTATTATATATATAACGTTAAAATAAATTATAGCCAATGTCTATATAGGTGAGTGAAATTGCAAGTGTTTAAATTGAGGTTTGTCTATATATTATGTAAATTAGACCTTTTTTCTTGACGATTTCAGTGTTAACTTTTAGTGTTTATTTTTTTTTTCATTTAAATCCTGCAAATTATGCTTTTATCCTATTTTTTCATTGTTTAATAATTAAATAATGAAAGAATATCCTTATATTATCCTTAATTAGCTTTATAAGCTCACAAAGGAGACAATAAAATAACTCTGTGAAGAGAAATAGTGAAAAAAACCTTGGTGAATGCAAAGCGCAGACAAACGCTCACGCCGCCATTTTACCTACTTTGACGTCACAGGAATACTGTTTGTTCATTGCCGCCCTGTAAGATTGTACTTATTTCTCTCTCATATTTGATAAGAGTATCTTGTTTTCTTGTAAGATCTTTATCTTGCAAACGCGGCCCACGTTTCATTCTCTTCTATCCTCTTTGAGATGCCAAATATGACATAAAGAGACCAGAAAAAAATACATCATTTGACATGTTGAAAACACGGAATATACATTAAAATCTCACCTCACGTTCTTGCTACTATTTTTAAATTTCCTCGCCTTCTATGCCTCAAGTTCAGAAATTCCTACGCTCTAATTTTCACCTCTATTTAAAAACAATAATCTTCGCCTTACTCAATCGCACAATTTCTGTTGTTAAATATGGTGAAGATTACTATTCGAAAATAGTTGTGACAGATGGTCTTCTGGTTCGCCTCTCCTGAATTGACAAAATTATTAAATTTTCGTTCAATTAACTAACGATCGACCGAAACAGGTTTTTAAGACTGAAACCGAATTTCGGTAATCTTCCTATTTCCGGTCGAAAACAAAAAAGAAAATGTCCAAATTTTTTTTTGAAGTTATTAATACATACATAAATATACACAATTATTAATTAATTATACGCGTATAGAAACACATTTCTAACGATCAAACAAACAAACATATATATGTATGTGTGTGTGTGTATAAGTTTAAAGCAAAAACGAAACATAAATAATAATGCAACTTCTATATTTTGTTACTTTATGACAACCAATAATCATGGGCATTTATCAATAATTAATTAAAAAAGTAATTAAATAATGGAGAACAAATTCAATAATGAATATTTAATTTTTAAATGTAAACATATTTTCAGTTATTTAATATTTTGGATTTAAAGTAATTGAAATAAACTACTTAAAAAATTGTTTTTACAAAATTAACATTTAATATAATTTAATAAAGAAATAACCATTTTATAATTTATAATTATTACTAGTTTAGAAGAGATTTAAATATAGATAAGATATATACTTAAATAAATATTTGTTTACTGCCTCCCAAAAAGTTTTGCCATGCCACCGGCTACCTAAGAAAGTTTTGAAATATCGGCCCTGTTTAAAAATTTTACCTCCTGGGTCCAAGTTGCCTCTCTGTGCTTCTGACAAAAAGTTTTTATTTTCATATAAAATAAAATGTAATTAATTTATCAACGACACAGAATGATTTTCTAATTATACGATTTTCCTGTAATTAAAAAATGTTTTAGGTATTACCAGAATTGGCACGGTTTAAACCAATTGTTTTTTTTTTTTTTTTTTGTCAAAAAAACCATTTGGTTTTCTTTAGAACAAATATAATATAATATTTTCTCTTTTTTGTAATTTAAGTGTTTTAAATTACTGATAGAAGTAATTTCTGCTTATAACACTTCATCTCAATAATCAGCATGAGACATAATGAGTCTAGGTCATGTTTCCATGTCAAATAATAATAATAATAATAAAAAAAACAGCCACAGAATATTATTTATGAAAATGCATCAAATATTTACTGATGATTATATTATTAATCAAGATTCTTCATATGATTTTCAAGGTATCAATGTCTCACTGTGTAGAGAAGTTTATTCTTTGAACACAAGACATAGCTGTTGCTAATAATGTTTAAATTAGAAATGATTTCAATTTTCTACACAATTGACTGCAGCTATTTAATTAAAATATTTTAAAATGAAGTTATATTACTTATATAATATCCAAAAATGTT
This sequence comes from Maratus speciosus, assembly GCA_963932465.1. Classification (NCBI taxonomy): domain Eukaryota; kingdom Metazoa; phylum Arthropoda; class Arachnida; order Araneae; family Salticidae; genus Maratus; species Maratus speciosus. The sequence continues at coordinate 324,292,607 of OZ010797.1, forward strand.
TATTTTATCAACAGATATGCATCTGTAAGCAATAGGAAATGATATTAAAGAAAAAAAAAAAAACTCGTTTTAAACCAAAAAAACCTAGTTCAAACCAAATAAACCATTTTTTTAACTCTGTTTTTTGCCAACCCCGGGTATTACATACCTCGATTAATTTTTTATAATCATTTTTGTAAATGATCCTCTGTTATACTATATAACTTTCACAAAACATTCGAAACACTTCTGCGATTTCAAACTAAAAAAAATTCTATTACGGTTAAATGCGCAGCTTTTAATGAGCACATGAAAAATATCTTCAAGGTTTAGTCATATGTGCATTGCTTGCGTTATAATTTTCACTCGCAGTAATGGCGCATAATTATAAACAGTGAAGTTCATAACAATGAATAAAGGGTGTCTCATTTGAGCCGATATAGCTGAAATCAATGAATCAGGGTGAAAATTTCCGAAGGAAAAATGATATTTTTGGATTATAGATAGGTCGAGTTTGGCCCGAACGAATTTTCGGTAGCATTTTCGCCGAAAACGAATTTTTGGAGAAACTCTGATTTTGGGCTGAATACGAAAACGAAACCGAATTTTCAGTTGATCTCTATTACCTCTACAGTTAACCGTCTGCCTTTCTCTTACTTATTCAGCGCTCAATGTCGGGTCGCAACTTTGTATAATATTATCTTTATTATTTTTTGTCTTTTTATTGTCATTTTACAAATTTTATAAATGTCACATTTATTTGTATAGTGTATACGAAACTTCCACCCTCTTTCGCGCTTATCGGCGGGCTCAGCTTTGACTGAATTTTGTATTTTCTTTTTAAGACCTCAATAAAGGTGACCGCGAAGGACATCTATGCTCCGCAGACTTTATTCTTAGTCTGAGCAGTGTCTCCCGCAGTAAAAGTAAAAGTTAACCTTCCGCTTATCCGACGGGGTCCAATGACACGACAGGTCAAATTATTTATTCAAACCAGAAATTTTTTTGCAATAAATTACATATATAAACCATGCAAAAAAGAAAAAAAAAGAGTTAAATAAAGGAGTACATAATTTTGAATAAAAATTCTGGCGTAGAATGTTTTTATAAAAGTTTTATAAAAGTTAAATTTCTGGTAGGTCTAGGGTTAAGGTTATGTAATATCTCTATATCTATCTTATGTCATTAGTCTCTATTACTTTAATTTGTTGAAAAGGTTGTTGTCATATGTTGTTACATAAATTGTCCAGGGTTAGTTCGCCTCAAAGGGATTTAAATACCAGTTTTTACTTTCTTCTACCTTCAATAGAAGAAAGTATTGTAATCGAAATTTTTTTCAACTTCCGGTTTTCGATGTATTTGCACGTTTTAGGAGTCAGAGATCTCAAAAATCATGTTTATACAAAATGTCTGTCTGTCCGTGTGTCTCCATTGTACCATCGGAAAGTGTATGAAGTTATGCACAGAACTGAACCAAATTTTTTGTGTATGTATTTGGCTGTGGCAAAGCAGGTCCTCCTTCAGTTTAGAAATATTCTGCTGGAAGCATTTTTTGTGCTATTTACATTATTCTATCATCGAAAAGTGTATGAAGTTATGCATAGAATCGAACCAATTTTTTTGTGTATATTTTGGGCTATGGCCAGTTGATTTTCCCTGAATTTGAAAATATTCTGCCGGAAGGGGGCGCTGTCTGTGTCCTTTTCATTATTGTACCTTCGAAAAGTGTATGAAGTTATGCATAGAATTGAACCAAATTTTTTGTGTATGGTTTTGGCTATGGTCTGCAGGTCTTCCTTTAATTTGGAAATATTCCGCCGGAAGGGGGCGCTGTAATAGCGATGTCTGTGCCATTTTCGTTATTGTACCATCAATTAGTGCATGAAGTTATACATAAAATTGAACCAAATTTTTTGTGTATGTATTTGGCTGTGGCCAGCAGTTTTTCCTTGAATTTGAAAATATTTTGCCTGAAGGGGTTGCTGTAATAGTGATTTTTGTGCATATTTTCTTTCTTTTACCATCGAAAAGTGTATGAAGTTATGAATATAATTGAACTAAATTATTTGTGTATGTGTTTGGTTATACCCAGCAGGTCCGCCTTGAATTTGGATATATTCCACCGTAAAAGGGCGCTGTCATAGCGATTTTTGTATAATTTTCTTGGTTTTTCGTAGTTCTGTTGTCCACCGGCTGCTCGTACAGCGACGGGAACACGCGTCCTGCTAAGCCGGCTATTTGCAAAAAGATTTTGTAAACAGAATAATGAAAAACTATTAATTTCAATACATATCATGATTGAGATGAATTCGTTTTTACTAAGGTTCATTGACTGAAGAAGAAATTTAAGATGAAAATCTAAGTTTGTATAGTATTGAACTAATAATATTGCAGTATTAACATCTCTAATTACTTTTTGAAATATTAAGATGCATGAAATAGAAGAGAGTTTTGGGATTGGAACATCCAACTAGTTTTCTAAAATAATGGTCGACATATTTAAACACAGAATTTCTTTATTAGATAAGACAAATATTACTTTATTAAAACTGGTACTCAAGTCCCACGAGGCGTACGAATCCTGTTGCTATATAAAATGCATTATCCCCTTAAGGGGCGGTGGAATATATTACATCCCACACAATTTCAATTACGATTTGCACCAGAAACTTTTAATTAAGTTTTACTTCTTTAACTTTGTGTGTGTATGTGTGTGTGTGTGTGTGTGTGTGTGTGGGGGGGGGGGGGGGGTACTTGGAAAATTGATTTTCTTTATTTTCAGATAATTTGTTTGGAATAATCCGGTGTGAATTCAATCTTACAAAACACAACTGCTTGCCCCTGAAAGTGTTATATTAAGCATAGAGATGCATAGTATGCAGGTAACTTAATCCTTAAATGCATAGTGATGCATATCTGCATCACTTTTTATTTAACTTTTAATAAATAAAGCAAGCTCTTAGAAACCACTATATTTATATAGAAATATTAATCTTCGAAAAATTACAAAAATATGCTACTAAATAAAGTTTAAAATCTATCTTAAAATTTTCAGTGTCTAATCCTTAATATAAGAATAAAAAACACAATTCTAACAGAATAATTCATGCATTTAAGGGTTAAATTTTACAAAATAAAATTCATATAAAATAAGTTACCTAGATTCATACTTATTAAAATAATTACTAATTTTGCACCATTTTAGATATAACAGTAGTTTTTGCTTGCGTTGCAGATGTGCAACATAAGAAAATGTTAGCATATTATACGAAAAATAGCTCTCTGATATTTTTCATTATTTTTCCTGTGTAATAAACCTTTCTTAGAATCACATGTATTTTTTTCGAAACAAAATATATATAAAGTCATGAATTTAAGGGTTAAGAATTGCAGAGCATTAATTAATTAATAGCATTCAAGCGTATAAATGAAACCTGCCAATGAGTTATTCTTTTTTGAAATTCATGTTTATTTTTCCCCACATTTACATAACATTATCATATTTACTTCTAACATATTATCTGAAACGCGACCCACGTTTCAACATCTTTTACTGTCTTTGAGATGTCACACACATACACACATGCACACAAAACAGAAACCAGGAAAAAGAGATCATCATTTGACATCAGATAAACACGGAATTTACCTTAAAATCCCACCACATGTTCGCGCTACTATTTTAAAATTTTGTCGTCTCCTCTTATATAGCCTCGAGTTGAGAACTTCTGTTTTAAGAAATGGAAATTATTAAGTGAGGTTAAAATAATATATTCTGTGCAATGGGAAATATCCCGTCAGATATGTCAAAACAGGATATTTTAGTGCTTTCCGAAATAGTTTGGGTGGCACAAAGTTATTAATCTTGAGATATTTATAGAAATTTGGTTCTGCTGATTGTATGCTAGCAAAGATATAAGATAATTCAAAATTTCTTGTATATATTTCCTGGATAACTGTCGTAATATATTGATAGAATAACCAGTTTTAAAAATTAATCTTTCTCGTATTATCGAAATTAGAAAAATACATATGGGTCAATATCTGAAAACCGGACAATTTCATTCCAAAATTTTTATTTTTTTAAATGGATATACCAACTATTACATACAATTATATACTATGATACATGTTTTGTTATTCAAATTCTGTAGTGTTTCGAGATCGAGGATGTATATTTTATGCGTAGGATAAACTTTTATGGAAGAAAGTGTCTGCTAACACCATAATCAGTGTCAAATAATTGGAACTGTGATGATGGAGACTGAGGTGATGTTATTGTCTTAACAGCTGCACAGCCATTCTGTTGAATTATTTTGCACGCATGTAAATTATTGAATATGTCATGTGACACTTGTATGTTACATAAATAAAGTTGCAATAAGCTTTTTTTTTTAATAAATAAAAAGTTAAATATGGGGACATGAATGCTATAAAAAATACTCATCCCTATTCAGAACAAAAAATAAATATTTCTAAATATGAAACAAAGGAAGAACAACTTACCTTCCCCCATGGAGGCTAGTTAAACTTTAGCTGCAGTTGCAATAGAAATAATTCTGCCAGCGCCACCTAGAATCTGTTAACCTAAATTAGAGGGACTGGGATGATGGTCAACCTCAGGGACAAATATATTTACTACAATATTTTATCATACACTCTATACTAATAAAGGATAATTATATTTTCCCATACTGCATATATATAGGTATAAATATATAATAGCAAAAGTTAATAATATTTATAGAAATTTTTACAGCATACGTTTAATATTGGATAATTGTAGCTGGAGACAGGGACTGAAATGATGATTTTGTTTGTCTAAAGCTTAAAATGAATTATTCATACATCATTATATGTCCATTCACGTTGGTAATTGTTATAACAAATGTTACAATATATTACATTTTCAGTTTTTGGTTTTAGTATAATTAATGAAATATTATTGGAAGTGGACGCAAATTGTCCAATTTTTAGATATTGACCCATATCAGACGAATCTAAATATTGATATTCTACAGATTTATTATCAGTTACAATTTCTTCACTTTTTGTTGATTTGACTAGAAAAGTGGTTTTAATCCATTTAACCCTTTATGTACCAAATTATGAATTAAAAAAAAAAAAAAACTATATCCTCAAAACATTTTTTGCTTGAATTACTATGATACATTAGAAGATATATGCACAAAAAAAAAATATTGTTTGTTGTTAATTACGGCTAATTACTTGATGTGGTACTTCAAAGTACCGTTGAGTCATAAGGCTTGGATAAGAATTGAGGCTTAGAACCCCCCCCCCCCAAAAAAAAAAAAAAAAAAAACTGTATCCAATTTCTGTGTAATGGGAAATATCCCGTCAGATACCGGGTGTCTCAAAAATGACTGATGGATTTTAAAATTCAATAGCTTCCAAACGGTGACAGATATTTAAAAAATTATTACAGGACGGCTATGTATGATGTCAGGAGTTTTTGTACTGTGATTCTTGATTTTACTTCGAATTTCAAACAATAGATGGCGCTGAGAACAATAGGGGCTCAGTTCAGACCATATTGTTGGTACTTCGGGATCCATTCAATGCATTTTAATCACCTTTTTTCGCATGGAAGAAGAGAGAGGTCAAAAAGTCGAGCCTGGATTTAGCGGTTATTGCTTGCAGCGCCATCTAACGATACTATTTGTAACTAAAACTGAGAATCGCAGCATAAAAACTCCTGTCATCTTACATAACACTCCTGTAAGAATTTTTTAAATACCTGCCACCGTTTGCAAGTTATGGAATTTTAAAATGCATCAGTCATTTTTGGGATATCCGGTATGTCAAAAACGGATATTTTAGTGTTTTCCGAAACAGTTCGGGTGGCACAAAGTTATTAATCTTAAGATATTTATAGAAATTTGGTTCTGCTGTTTGTATGCTAGAAATGGATATTTATAAGATAATTGAAAGATATAAGATAATTGAAAATTTCATGTATTTCCTGGATAACTCTCATAATATATTGATAGAATAACAAGTTTTAAATATTAATCTTTCTCGTATTATCGAATTTAGAAAACTACATATCAGACGACATATAAATATCAATATTCTACAGATTTATTATCAGTTACAATTCCTTCTCTTTTTGTTGATTTGAGGAAAAAAGTGGTTTTAATTCATTTAACCCTTTATTAAAAAACTATATCTCCTCAAAACTTTTCCCATTGAATTACTATGATACATTTGAAGATATATGCACTAAAAATATTTTTTTTTGTTAATTACAGCTAATTACTTGATGTGGTGCAGTCGTGAAAAAAAAAGTAAACACCCTCTACTAACTCCTCAACAAATTATCGTTGAAGAAAGTTACTAGTAACGAACGATTGGAAATAAAGTCCACTTTTAAATGGTGTATATAAAATTTACTTAGGGTGCCATGTACATATTAAAACGAACACAAACTTCAATTTTTTTCAACCGCAATACCCAATGTTAACAAGGTATTTCAAATCTTCGGTTCAAACTATGCCTAGACACCAAATTTCAAGTGATTTGAATGTTAAGTTTTTGAATTATAAACATTTAAAATTGAGTGCTTCTAATGCTAAATCACATTTTCATATTTTTATTAATATCTCCTGAAGTTATGCTCCTAATGTGCTAATTTTTTGTGTAGCAATAATACTAAAATACCCAAACATAAATACGTTGAATTTGCAATTTTTATAATTTTATGATACGAATTACGAATTATGAAATTAATATTCGAAAAATTATGATTTTGCAACCTACTATTTTTTTGATGGATTTAGATTTATGAAGTCCTGCTTTATGGAAATCCAAAATTTCA
>OZ010797.1:324299623-324342123 GCA_963932465.1 Maratus speciosus
CATTTTTCTTCCAACTAGTTTTTAAATTATGCTTAAAAAACAGCAAAATGACAGTTTAAGGGGCCGTCTCTGATAGAAGTGACTAGATATTTTGAAATTTCTTATACTATCTTGTAATTTAGCAGTCTTCAATGACTACTTGAGTGGTGCTTAAGATGCCTTGATCAAGAAGGGGACTCTCTCGGTTAACAATGGAGTACCGAACTTCAATATGGATACAGCCCCTGAAATACGCTCATTTTAAAATAATTAATTTATCTGAAACTTATCGTACGAATTGCATAAAAATTTGTTTTTAGGCCAATTGAAGGATATAGAGTTCATTTATGCTGTCAGAATTGTGTACTGCTATTGAAAAAAAAAAGTTATGGTTTGTTTTAATATGTAGATGGCCCCATAAGCAAATTTTATGTACATCATTTAAAAATAGACTTTAATACCAATCGTGTGATACCAGAAGCTTTCTTCTACTATAATTTTGTTCAGAGTTAGTAAGGGGTGTTTACTTTTTTTTTCTACGACTGTACTTCAAACTGCCGATGAGTGGAGTGCTTGGACAAAAATTGAGACTTAAAAAAAAAAAAATCTGTATCCAATTATTTTAATGTGACTTATCCTGTATGTATCTGGTGTATATATGTCTATGATGTATATATGACTAGATGATGATGCTGTTGTTGCATCATGAGTGAGCATTTCGCCATCAGAAGAATATTCTACAGTTATAACACTAGCATCCGATGGAAAGCATATTTGAAAGACATTTCCAAACTTTTAGTTGTAGAAAACTCAAAAGGATTCATAAAATGCTAAAAGATATTTTTAGATTTATTTTTTTATAATTTCTAATTTTTTTTCCATTTTGTTTTATAAAAATACAATATTTTTCCAAAAGGTAAACATAACACATAATTTGCTTTATTATTCATCAATGTCATACATAAATCATGGGATATCTTCTCCTACATTGTATCAAAATCCACCTGTCTAGCACCTGCGCGTCCTTTGTAAATATATACGTTTTAAGGGGTCTTGTACCTTTTAAACTGGTCGAAAATTAACGAAAAACTTCAAAGTTTGAATTACTCTATCTTCAAAGCCTTTTTATGTATAAACTTGAAATTTTCAATATTGATTAAACAGATTGTGCTTTGTAATATGCTACCATTAGAAATTTATTAACCCTTTACAGAATTTGTGTATTGTTGAAATCAAAATAGCTCTTTTTTTTTACCCCATAAGTCATTGCGCGCATGATATCTTGAGAAAGTATGTATATTGGCATGAAATTCGGTAAAGATACTAAACATACATGTGTGTTTAAAATGATCTACTCTTAGGCTAAAATTATTTCATTAACTATATAAAAAAAATATTTTCGTAAAAAAAAATAAAAATTTTGTATTTTTAATGAATAAAAATAGTCATAACTAAAAATATTACCATTGTAAATACTTAAAAGTAGATCATTTTAAACACACATATTTGTTTACTATATTTACCAAATTTCATGACAATCCATACATACTTTCTCAAGATATCATGCGCGCAATGACTTATGGGGTATAAAAAGAGCTATTTTGATTTCAACAATACGCAAATTCTGTAAAGGGTTAATAAATTTCTGTTGTTAGTATATTACAAAGCACAATCTGTTTAATCAAAATCCAAAATTTCACGTTTATACATAAAAATGTTTTGAAGATGGACTAATTCAAACTTTGAAGTTTTTCGTTAATTTTCGACGCGTTTTAAAGGTACAAGGCCCCTTAATGCATCATATGTATTCAAACGATAAAAATCTAAGTAAAAATCCTGTTTAATGTAGTCCCGACGCGACGGTACTCAAAAGTACCATTTTGAAAAGTGCTTCGTAAAGTAAACAAACTTAAGATAAATCTTTTTTAGGATGACATGTTCTTAAGTGACCTATTTAAAACAAGAAAAATAAATATGGTGGCCTTACCTTTAAAATTTAAGATGTTTTCCAGCAAAAGTTAGGGATACGATGTCAGACAAGAAAATTGAATCAGAATTGTTTACTTTTCGGTTAGCCGAGCTTCAGTTTTGTATATACATACATATATATATATACATATATATGAATACAATAAAACCTCTCTAAAGCGACCATGTTTCGTTTCAGTAAAAATTGGTCGCTCCGAGAGGTGGTCTCTTAATGGAGGTCATGTTTAAATCTAGATTTAAATTGTTGAAAAAAGGTAACAATTAATGTTACTAAAATTCATTTTTCACAAGAAAAAAAAAATAAATATCAAAACAAAAGTTAATTACATAAGTTAATTACTGCAGAGTTTAACCCTTTGAGCTCTGGTGGGTGAATTTCTTCATAATTCTCAAATGTCACATTGGCACCAGTATTTTGAAAAAAAAAAAAATCGGTTTCAAATATACACGAAAAAATGCATTAAACTCTTTTCAAATAAATTTGGTCGAAACTGATGGTGCCATTGTGACATTTAGGGATTATAATTAAGTGGGAAGCAATTCAACCACCAGAGCTCAAAGGGTTAAAAAATGAATACATTGACGTTTGCATTGATTTTACGTTTTTATCTTATAAAATTTTTATTTCCCAGTCCTCTCCAGTCCTTTCGAAGTTCAGTAAATAAATGCAATTTTTTTGGAGGGGAACAAATAGTGACGATTTCATTAATTTATCTATTTCTTTGAGAGTTTCCCGACAGAATAGGGCAGGGAGAGTTTATTGACCGTCATTCTTAATTTGCCATCAGAGTTAAATTAATTGCCTAAAAAGGCACAAAGAGGATTAAACACTTAAAACACAGCAAAGAGGAAATTGCTGGCTAGCAGCAAGATAGGTACTGGCTGATGGTCTACCACTGCTGGACAGCTTCAGTCAACTTTGCTGTTGGAAATCATGACATAAAATTCTGGTGGGCATCCATTTTATCTCATGCGATGGCCCACCACTACATGGTAGTGCACGAACTTTTGCAGTATTATTGCTGGGAACCCTTACACTAGGTGGCGCTGCGAATATCGAAGACATTGAGTAATTGAACACAAATCTGAAATGAATATCTTAACACAATTTAAGCTGTGAAGCTAATTTTTTTTTTAAACTGTAAAAAAATAGCACCAAAGCCACCAACAAAATAAATAAGTAAATGAATAAATAAATAAATTCTTTATTTCAGCGCACTTTTTTTTTTCTCCTTAACCCCTTAATTCTCGCTCCCGTCATATTCACGGGCTGTATCTTATTTTAGATTTATTCATATTTGTTAGACTCCCACCAGTTTTATAAAACAGTGTAATTAGATTTATTATGGTATCATTTTACCTGGCATTAAATAAGGTGAAAATTTCTTTTTCAAAAAAGTGGTGCCAATAAGAAATTTGAATTTTTAAACCGTTATTTAATGCGACCGTTAAGGGTTTAAATCTGGTTTTACTAGGTTACAAAGATTTTCTGTTTTCATAATTTACGCAGTTCAAAATCAATAATAAAAAAAGCGTATAAAATACATAGGATTTCTATACAATAGAATAATTTATATACCAATATAATGATTGGGAACGTAAATCACAAAACAAACAAACTTGAAATAGTGTAATGAGAGTTTGAAAACTACGAGCAGTCGTAGCGTACGCTGAAAGCACTTGCTCATGTCCGATCACGAAAACCAAACAGCATCGAGCGCGGTTAGTACTTGGAAGGGTGAGCACATGGAAACCGCTGAAAGTTCAAATATTTCTGTACACATTTCTATTAGAGACATTTCTACAGATACTTCTATAGCTCTTAGTGAAACTAGCTTATAGAAAAAAGACCCATAATTATATAATACTTTGTTTTTTTTATATAGAATTCTATGAGAAATTTTTGTAAGGGAAAGTGCTGGGCCAGCAAAGGAATAGCAGTGGGATAGGTACTAGCACTGCAGGATAAGTGCCGGATTGAAGTAATGTGATGGCATACCAATGCTGGCCTGCTGTTGGCCATCACTGATGGGCCAGCTGCATTCGGCTCGGACACTTTTCGACAGGTTTAAGTAATGGCACCCTTGCAATTCACCGCTGATGGCACTGGCTGCCATCTTTTTTCCAGCTGATGGCCCACTGTTTCTTTCTTTGCTGGGAAGTTACCGGGATAAAAAAAATCTAAACTTAGTTTAGAAGTTTGATGAATAATGCGCTCTCCCGAATTACTTTTCTAATAAAATCTTCTTCAAGTGACCAGGAAAAAACGGAATTTTCTTCAAAGATATTGGTCGCTCATGGAGGGATTTCTTCTGGGATGGTCTCTGAATGGAGGTAAAATTAGTAGTGAGCCTATGGGAATAAATTTCGTTCCGTGAGAAACTGGTCGTTCAGGGAGGTGGTCGCACAGGGAAGTTTCACTGTATATATATATATATATGCATTTATATATATATGTATGTTATGTATATATACAATATATATATGTATATGCAACACCGGCGCCCGGCTAATCGAAAAGTACCCAGAATTGACACCCACACGCGCCAAAATAGCTTCGTGAACAACTTACAGCTTACTGGAATTGCTGTTGCTATCTAGTGATAGCCAAGGGAAGTATTTACTATTGTTTCCTAAAAGTACCATTGCGAATATATTCAATGAGTTTGTTTTAATTGGGATATAGCCCAGTGGTTAGGGGGTTGAATTCGGAATTAATTAGGGGAAAGCTGGAAATTGTTTTAATCCCTTCAGTTTAGGTCTGGAATGAATATGCTATGTTTTCCCCCTCGTACTAGGTCAGCGTTAGGAAATATGTATAGATTTATAATCAAAAAACACTTTTTATTTACATACCATAACAGTATCTCCAAACAACTAACTCTGTCAAAAACATTGTCAATACAAATGTTGTAGAGCTTAAAATTCTGAGTAAAATGATACCTACACTTAATATTTTTGTTGAACATTAAGGTCACAATTCCAGTTTAAAGTTTTAGACCCGTGGTCAGGGGGTTGAACTCAGAATTAATTAGGAGAAAACTGGAAATTGTTTTAATCCCTTCAGTTTAGGTCTAAAATGAACGTACTATGTTTTCTTCCTCGTACTTGGGTGAATATTAGAAAATATGTACATATTTATTTTCGAAAAACACGTTTTTTTTAAAAATTTCCTTAACAATATCTCAAAACAGCTAACTCTATAAAAAACATTGTCAATACGAATGTTGTAGAGCTAAAATTCTGAATAAAATGAGTATTCAGAATTTTAAGTTCTACAACATTTGTATTGACAATGTTTTTGGGAGAGTTAGTTATTTGGAGATACCGTTATGGTGTGTTAAAAAAACGTGTTTTTTGACTATAAATCTATACATATTTCCTACCGCTCACCTAGTACGAGGGGGGAAACATAGCATATTCATTCTAGACCTAAACTGAAGGGATTAAAACAATTTCCAGCTTTCCCCTAATTAATTCCGAATTCGGCCTTTTTTTGCTCCCCTACCACCGGGCTAATAGAAAACTGTGGTACTTTAAAGTACCGTCGGAGAATAAAGGATTAAAACTTTCAGGGGCAAGTAATTGTGCTTCTGCAATATTGAAATCACACCAGAATTAGAAAAAGAATTATTTTGAAAGAAAAGAATTGCAATTTTGTATTTTATTATACATCAAAAGTATAAAAGTTCTAGTACAAATCTTAGTTGAAATTGAGTGGTAAAAAAAAAAAAAAAAAAAATCCTGTCGGCTGAGCCTACAGGCAGAGGTAGATTTCGAAGTTAAGTACTAATTTCACCAACAAAAACTAAATCAAGATTAGATATAAACACAGTTTAACAATGTTATCTGGCCGTTTCCGACGAGTTTTTAATTCCATTTTTCTGTTAGAGCTGGATTTATCAGAATCATGTTAAGGCGGCAGTCAAAATTAGAACCTCAAAATAGTAAAATATGCCAATGTTTCATTAGTCGGGTTTTTATAATGTTTAATATGTTTTTAAACTCACATGACGTTACATATTTACCTGCTGACGTCCATTATACTTCCAATATGACGTAATATTCACTTTCTTTTAATTCGTCAAACTAAGTTCATTTCCGTTTTTCACGTGTAAATCTTGTTATAGAAAAGCTATGACGTAACATTAATTTAAAAAAAATTCGTCAAACTATTTATTTCATTTTCATTTTTCACGTGAAGTCTTGCAATAGACTTGAAAAGATTATAATACTCGGTGCAACTTCCACCAGTAAAAACGAATACAAAATTTTACTATATTTGTGAGAGAAACTTTGCATGAATAAGCCGCTAAAATAAACTGAAATTTACTATTCAAAATTTACTGGTGGTTTATTCTGGCTGTAATCGGAAACTATTCATCCGATGTAAAAAATCAGCCGCCATAATATGACAACCTCCACAATTACTTCACTCGCAACTGGTAGACTCTACACTTTAGTCATCTCCTCTTTATTCAAAACTCCATCGAACCAAGTATCTGTGATACTTGGGTTTACATAGCTTCCCTACGTCAGAGCTGCTTTTTTAGAAAAAAAAAAAAATCCCTGCCGGATCGGGCCAACAGGCGGAGGTAGATTTCGAAGTTAAGTACTAAATTCACCAACAAAACTTAAATCAAGATTAGAGATAAACCCAGTTCCTTCACTAAGAATGAGCTCTAGGGAGCTAAACATTTTGTGAAAATTCTAATATACACGAATACACACACGCATGTATATGGAATAGGTTTAAAAATGACTAAAGCAAATTCAGAGAACCTCAAAGTGTTAAAATATGTTAATATTTCCATAGTCGGGTTTTTATCATGTTTTAATACGTTTTTCAAACTCACATGACGTAACATATTCACCTGCTGAGGTCCATTTTATTTTAGTCAAAGAGCTGTTAAACATTTTAGGGAAGGTATTTGAGGCACCCTGAAAATTTGTGCAACACTTCTTTTGTAATGGCTGAATACAAAATCGAATGTCTGGCTGAAGGATCGTGGCCCCAAAACTGTGCCAGACACGTGTCAAGTGCCATTTTTTGACTACCCAAAAAAAGGTATTTGAGGCACGCTGAGATTGAGACAGAATAATATTTATACTTAGAAAAAAATATTTTGAAAACGACAGACACTTTAGTCGGCCCAAAAACTGTGCCACAGACACGTGTCAAGTGCCATTTTTTGACTAACCAAAAAAGGTATTTGAGGCACGCTGAGATTGAGGCAGAATAATATTTATGCTTAGAAAAAAATATTTTGAAAATGACAGACACTTTAGTCGGCACAAAAACTGTGCCAGACACGTGTCAAGTGCCAAATGGCACTTGACACGTGTCTGGCACAGTTTTTGGGCCACGATCCTTCAGCCAGACATTCGATTTTGTATTCAGGCATTACAAAAGAAGTGTTGCACAAATTTTCAGGGTGCCTCAAATACCTACTCAAAAATGTTCAACAGCTCTCCTACTATTTCTAATATGACGCAATATTTTGATTTTTTTTTTTTAATTCGTCAAACTATTTATTCATTTTGAGTTTTCATGCGGAAATATTGTTCTAGAAAACTTATGACGTAATATTCAGTTTGTTTTCAATTCGTCAAACTGTTTATTTAATTTAATTTTCACGTGAAAATCTTGCAATAGAAAAGAAATTGTTGTGGTGAGAATTTTATTGCTTTTTTTTAATTGTTGGCAGCTGCTATAACGAAAAATATTTATTTTTTTCTGTCATTGTTGTGAAAGAGCTGGTTTTATCAGAATCATGTTAAGACGGTATTCAAAATTTTGAACCCTCCCCATTTCCATTCCCTTGGGCCGATTTTGCCCATTTCCAATCCCCGCCGAGATATTAGCCATCTCAAAGTTGTTGGCGAGTTCGAAGACAATCCGTGCATAGTTGCGACTTTTATCGTGAGGACAAAATTTAGTACATACATACACACACACACACACACACACACACACACATATATATATATATATATATGTATATATATATATAAACTTTTTAGGTGGGGGTGGTTTTGGGTTCTTGGGGTCATATAATGAAAAGTTATGAAGAAATTTTTCAAAAGTCGCACCATGGTAACGACTGCAATAGATAGTATTTCTTACGAAATCTACCTAAAACATTATTCACACGTTGAATGACAAGTCTATTTTGTCCGTCATTCCGTTTGGGCCACGAAATAAGATTCCCGTTACACAATCTACCGATGGCTAACACGGCATAAAAGGAAAGTTCAGTGTCAGTCACCGGTGACTGATATGGCACTCAACGTGTTAAATAATGTTAAAATAACATATTTTGTGTAATGGAATATATCCCACCAGAAATGTCACAAATGGATATTATGGGATATTTCATAAATATCAGTTACAAATGTAATTGAAGTATTATACAATATTGTACAAATGTTTCGCACGTTTAGACCAAAATTTCACAAATACCAACAGTGTTGGCAACTTTTTAAAAATTCAGATTGCTTGATTGACACCACTTTTTTGAAATAGTATAATAAACCTCATTTTCGTCTTATTTGACGGTGAGTTTCACTATTTTAAGAAACCTGGTGGCGATCAGCAATATGAATTAAAAAAATAGTCCCCGGCAACACTGGTTACCAATAGTGTTATAAGGTGTCCCTCGTAAATCGGGGCACCAAATGCTTTGGACACCATTAATTTCTTACAGTTTGTTTTGTCATCTTTAATCGCAGATAATTCTGCCACCAGATAAGGCGAAGAAAATTACTTTTAAATACTGGTGTCCACTGTCTAGTCGTTGCCATCGCAATACTCCAGGCCAGAGGACATGAGTTGTGACGTCATCTCTAATCGACCGACTTCTCACTAGTGTTAGAATTCACACCGGGCAATTTTCAATAGCAATTTTATTTTATTTTATTTGTGGAATATCTATCATCTTATCAAACAATAATAGCTATTTAACTTACTGGTGAGAATTCAGAATCCCTAAATAAAAATTCAGCCAGATGCGGAATGCCACAGTGTTGCTTCATCCATTAAACGTCTGAATACTCAAGGCCTCCGGACTGATTTCGTGGCGGACCAAATGAAGATTAACCCCTTGAAGGGCAAGCAATTGCGTTTGTGTAATGCTTAATTCCCACCGGAAATTTAGAAAAAATTTATATCAAAATAAGGAAAAGCAATTTCACGACTTTTCTCCACTAAAGTCAGAAAACTAAAATTTCCTAAAATTTTTCTGGTGCAAATCGTGATTAATCGTAGGTGGTATATAATATATACCACCGCATCAGTCGGGAGGCCTTGAGTAATTGAGACGGTAATGCTTCATCTGGCTTATTTTTTATTGGGGGATTCCAAATTTTCACCAGTAAGTTTAAATAGTTATTATTGTTCTATAAGATGATAGATATTCCACAAATAAAAGAAAATTGCTATTCAAAAATTTCTGGTGTGAATTCCAACACAAGTGAGAAGTCTGCCGATTAGTGATGACGTCACAACTCGTGTACTCTGGCCTTGAGTGTTTCGGTGGCAGAGGTCCTGTGCATTTGGTGCCCCAATTTACGCGGGACACATGGCAATACTAGTTACAGGGGTCGTACGTTTCAGGGAATTTTTTATAGAATAATAAATCTAAATTAAACGCACCAAATCTCGCCTTATTTAAGAACAGATTTTCTGTAAGAAAATACTGGTACTGAAGAATTTCATGTTCTAGAAATTTCAGGACCGGTACGACGCCTGTAGTTACCAATAACGGTGAGGTATTGTACAACATTCACCTAATAATTAAATTAAATTAAATAAAAAAAAAGCCAAAATTTTACCAATATTCAGTTACTTCTAGGGAGAAGGCAATGTAAGGGGCTGTGCAAGTATAATGTTATCACTTAAAGGGGGAGGGGGGATCTGGCACATGACATCGTACGATATCGCTAGGGGGAGGGGGAGTTTGTCTTTTGATATCGTTATCATTTTTGAACCAGCCAAAATTTTCTTTTTTTACTTGTATCTTGGTCTTTGCATCAAAGTAGTATGTTATCTTTTTTTAGTCTGCTACGTATTTTTATAAAAATACAAAGCTATTATTAAGATTATTAAATGATTATAAAATTATTTAATTCGAAAATGCAGAATACCCCAATGTTTGGCATTCCTATTTCTTTTGTCTTATGTGTATGCATGTATAATACACTGTTCGAGAAACCACATGCGAAGTATTTTTGAAACGATACTTGTGTTTGCTAGTAAATGAAAGAAAAAGTGTGTCTTCCACCTGGTTTGTTGATAAGAAGTTCTCTTTGCCCTCCCGCCCCACCCGTGTGGGGGCAAGAAGACATTGTTACAGTTGAATGAATTTTGTAACAAAAAGCTATTATTAAACACTTTTAAATAATAACTATTTCTTTTAAGAGTTATTTCATGTATAAAGTCATATTTTATTGACTTCTCTTCATTTGAATCAATAAAGTATGCGTAAAATATATGAAACCATATTTGTATATCACTCCAAACAAAAGAATAAAAACTCTAGAAATGAAAAGAATTCTTAGACAGTGATAACGATGTAATTACGAGGGGGGGGGGGGAGGGGGTTCAAAATTGCCAAAATGTTGATAACGTTATATGTGTACAGCACCTAAGACATTCTAATGCATGTTTAAAACCTAAAAACACATAAAAATTATTTATGTTTTTGGTTGTTTCGAATGTTGTAGTACTTTTTTCGTCATATTTACGTCAGAGTGTCATGTTTTCTTTTAATCATGCAAATTCGATCCACGTTTCAGCGAGGGTCGCCAGTTTCTTTTCTTTTTTTCTTCAGGAATTTTCTATTCATACCGGATATCCCCGGATGAAGAATTTTTACTTTATGTAATCGCAAAATGCCTGTAATTAAATAAATCAATACAAAAACCCTTAACGGGTTAAAAGTTTGTGACGCAGCACTTTATCTTATGCTCTAAGAATTTTATATATGGAACTTAAAAATAATGATATCAAATTTTGAGTGACGCTATGCTATTAATTATAATCTCTCTATATATTATTTATTTCATCTTTTTATTTTTTTATAATCGCATGTGCAAAAATTATGTTC
Source organism: Maratus speciosus (assembly GCA_963932465.1). NCBI lineage: Eukaryota > Metazoa > Arthropoda > Arachnida > Araneae > Salticidae > Maratus > Maratus speciosus. The sequence continues at coordinate 324,310,699 of OZ010797.1, forward strand.
AATTTAAAAAAAATGTATAAAAGTTTATTCATTGATGCTTTAACATTTACACATCTCATAAATTCCAAGTATGAAATTTAAAAGATATGATATCAAAATTTTAGTGACGCTTTGATGTGTCTTTAAGCGATTTGTTTTAAAATTAAATTTAAATTATTTTTGTTTTGGCTAAGATATATTCACACATCTAAATAATAGTTTTAATTTTCCAATATACTTTAAATATGTCACTTTCACTGAATTAATATAATGCATTTAAATGTATTTATTTAAATAAATTGATTTATCCTTTGTCCAGTACTATAAAAAATTTAAAATAAGATTTACGTAAATAATTTTTTTGCCTCATAGTATCCATTTGAATACATTTCACTTAGTTTGGATACAATGACGCAAAAAAATTATTTACGTAAATCTTATTTTAAATTTTTTATAGTATTGGACAAAGGATAAATCAATTTATTCAAATAAATACATTTAAATGCATTATATTAATTCAGTGAAAGTGACATATTTAAAGTATATTGGAAAATTAAAACTATTATTTAGATGTGTGAATATATCTTAGCCAAAACAAAAATAATTTAAATTTAATTTTAAAACAAATCGCTTAAAGACACACCAAAGCGTCACTAAAATTTTGATATCATATCTTTTAAAACTCATACTTGGAATTTATGAGATGTGTAAATGTTAAAGCATCAATGAATAAACTTTTATACATTTTTTTAAATTGAACATAATTTTTGAACATTCGATTATAAAAAAATAAAAAGATGAAATAAATAATATATAGAGAGATTATAATTAATAGCATAGCGTCACTCAAAATTTGATATCATTATTTTTAAGTTCCATATTTAAAATTCTTAGAGCATAAGATAAAGTGCTGCGTCACAAACTTTTAACCCGTTAAGGGTTTTTGTATTGATATCATTACTTTTTTGAGGTTATTGAAAAAATAAATAAAACAATAAACACACACAAAAAAATTAAAGACCAATACAAAGAATTCATAGTCAGGATTTCCATTCACCTTCAATCTCCCCCCCCCTCCCTCCCCGCAAAAAGGTATGACCATACTTCAATTTTAAAGAGCACCGTGCAATGAGATTTTTATAAGAACTATTTGGTAAGATATTGAAGTAATGTACAGCATGCATGTTTAGAGGGTATTTCTGATGGTTTGTTTCAGAGATATAAAAAGCTATGTTAAATTTTACTACATAAAAAATTTACTTTGTTAAGAAAAATAGCAAGAAATATTACTCTTTAAACCTTTATATATATATATATATATAACAATCATAGCTCACTTATAAAAGTAGTTACATACATTTATATTAAATCCAAAACTACAAATTTCTGCTTCTCCCTTTTCTCATTCCTAGTGCAAAAAAATTAAACATTGTTTAATTTTATATAAAATAATCTTTCACCATCCCTATTTAAAATTCTTTATTATTAATAATAAAAAATCATGCAAAATAATCCCCTGAGCTCCGAAGATTCCACTTCTGTTTTTGCACCCACCTCTCCAGCTTACCTAAATAATAAAATCTTTCAAAAATTAGTTTGAAAAAAAGAAAAGAAAATCAGCAACATTTATTGCTCACTAAGATAAATAAATAAAAAGTCCTTCCGACCAGTGCCGGGAGGAAGAGGTAGCTTTCATATTCCTTATTTTAAAAAAGCCAACTTATATTATTCAAACACACGAAGCTCAATTAAGTGGAAACCGAATGTAGGAGATTCAATTTTAATTTTTATCAATACTAAATCATTATGAATGAGAATTTCGCGAAATTAGTCAGCTTTATCCAAGCTGCTTTTATTTAAAGTAACTGATATTTGTCTGCTAAATTCGGCGATTTCTTAAAGTGCCTGCCATTTTAAGACAACATGGTGGATGAGGCTAACCAGTGAACTTGGTCGAGACCTTAGTAATTGCTGTGCACATGCTCACTCGCATCGGAATCGGTTGATATATACGAGTGCTGCAGGCAAAAAATCAGATTTTTCAAAATGTCACTCACGTTAAAAATTGAAACTGCTATATCTGGACCATTTTTTAAGGTAAAGACAAACAAAAAATGCTCCTGAATCCTTATATCAAGGTCAAATACTTAAGAAAGAAACCTTTTTCAATTTCTAATTTTTTTGCACCTCACTTTAAATATAATTTTTTTTAATTTAATGGCGGCCATTTTGAAACAAGATGGCTGATGAAGCTGGCCAGCGAACTTGATCGAGATATTGATGTATACTATCCACATGCCTTCTTCCATCGAAATAGGCGAATACGTGTGGTATCGCGGGACAAATACAAGATCGTTTCAATGTGTTAGCCATGATAGAAATTCAAAGTGCTATAATTCAACCACTTTTTAAGATATAAAAAAAAGAACAAATTTTCAGAAACAAAAACTGCTCCAAAATCTTTGTATCAAGGCCAAACACACACAAAAAAAATCTTTTTCATTTTCCAATTTTTTAATACCTCATTTTAAATTTTAAATTACATTTAAAAAAATGGCAACCCTTTTGAAACAAGATGGCGAATGAAGCTGACCAACGAACTCGGTCGAGACATTGGTATGTACTATGTACAGACCAAGTTACATTCAAATCGGTTCATAAATACGCCTGTCATCGCGTGACAAAAATCAGGTCGTTTTAAAATGTCAGCCACAATAGAAATTCAAAATGTTATAACTCAGCCATTTTTTTAGATATAGATGAAACAAAACCTGTTCCGGAATCTTTGTATTAAGGTCAAACACATACGAAAAAAATCTTTTTCATTTTCTAATTTTTTGGTATCTCATTTTAAATTTAATTTTTTAAATTTTTTTAAAGGGCCGCCATTTTGAAACAAGATGGCGAATGAAGCTGACCAACGAACTCGGTCGAGACATTGGTATGTACTATGTACAGACCAAGTTACATTCAAATCGGTTCATAAATACGCCTGTCATCGCGTGACAAAAATCAGGTCGTTTTAAAATGTCAGCCACAATAGAAATTCAAAATGTTATAACTCAGCCATTTTTTTAGATATAGATGAAACAAAACCTGTTCCGAAATCTTTGTATTAAGGTCAAACACATACGAAAAAAATCTTTTTCATTTTCTAATTTTTTGGTATCTCATTTTAAATTTAAATTTTTCTTAAAATTTTAAATGGCCGCCATTTTTAAACAAAATGGCGGATGAAGCTGGCCAACGAACTCGGTCGAGACATTGGTCTGTACTATGTATAAACGAAGTTACATCCAAATCGGTTCATAAATACGCCTTTTATCGCGTGACAAAATTTAGGACGTTTCGAAATGTCAGCTTCGCTAGAAATTCAAAATGCTATAACTCAGCCATTTTTTAAGATATAGACGAAACAAAAACTGCTACGGAGTCTTTGTATAAAGGTTAAATACATAAGAAAAAAATATGTTTCCATTTTCAATTTTTTGGTACCACATTTCAAATTTAAAATTTAAAAAAAATTTTTAAATGGCCGCCATTTTGAAACAAAATGGCGGATGAAGCTGGCCAACGAACTCGGTCGAGACATTGGTATGTACTATGGACACACCGAAGAATTACATCCAAATCGGTTCATAAATACGAGAGTTACAGTGTGACATAGGTCATATATATATATATATATATATATATATATCAATTTTGAACGGAGGGTGGTTTCGGGGTCTGGGGGTCATGATCGATGAAAATCTACCAAAATTTTTCGAAATCGTTTTCCTCCGAACGGCTGCAATAGGTAGCTTTTTGTAAAGAAAGCTACCTAATAAGCACTAACTTCCCTAATGTACAGTCATGGGGGAAAAAAAAAAGTAAACACCCCGTACTAACTCCTCAACAAATTACCGTAGAAGAAAATTACTGGTACCGAACGATTGGAAATAAAGTCTACTTTTAAATGATGTATATAAAATTTGCTTAAGGGGTCATCTACATATTAAAACGAACCATAACTTTGTTTTGTTCAATAGCAGTACACAATTCTTACAGCATAAATGAATTCTACACCATTTAATTAGCCTAAAAACAAATTTTTATGCAATTCATACTATAAGTTTCTGAGAAATTAATTATTTTAAAACGAGCGTATTTTAAGGTCTGTATCCAAATTGAAGTTCGGTACTCGATTGTTAACCGAGAGAGCCCCCTTCTTGATCAAGGCACCTTAAGCGTCACTCAATCAGTCAATGAAGTCTGCTAGATTACAGGACAGCGTAAGACATTTCAAAATATCTAGTCACTTCTATCATAGACGGCCCCTTAATCCATCATTTTGCGGTTTTTTAAGCATCATTTGAAAACTATTTGGAAGAAAAATGTGAAATTTTGGATTTCTAAAAAGCAGGACTTAATAAATATAAATCCATCAAAAAATTGTAGGTTACAATTCATAATTTTTTCGAATATTAATTTCATAATTCATATCATAAAATTATAAAAATTGCAAATTCAACGTATTTATGTTTGGGTATATTAGTATTACTGCTACACAAAAAATTAGCACATTAGGAGCATAATTTCAGGAGATATGAATAAAAATATGAAAATGTGATTTAACAATAGAAGCACTAAATTTTGAATGTTTATAATTCAAAAACTTATTATTCAAATGACATGAAATTTGGTGCCTAGGCATAGTTTGAACCGAAGATTTGAAATATCTCGTTAAAATTGGGTATCATCATTGAAAAAAATGAAGTTTGGATTTGTTTTAATATGTAGATTGCCCCTTAAGCAAATTTTATATGCATGATTTAAAAGTAGACTTTATTTCCAATCGTTCGGTACCAATAACTTTCGTCTACGATAATAATTTGTTAAGGAGTTAGTAGAGGGTGTTTGCTTTTTTTTTCCCACGACTGTACATTTCACCTCTTCTCCCTCCCCCTACTTCCCAGCATTAAAAAAATTTAAATCTTTATTTTTATACAGAAAATTCTTCTGTATAAATTATCCCCCTATTCCTCAAAATTACCACTTTCCCACTCCAGCCTAGAGATTGCAATCTTTAAAGCTTTTTAGAAAAACGGATCTGCAAAGTCTGTTGCTTAATAATAAAATATATAACCATGTACACTTTTAATTATTTTTTACACAATCAATTGATGTCATGATAGTCAACAATAGTTGTTCTGAGCGAATATTGTGTTGACTGGGCTGTCGTACAGATAGCTCAATTGGAAGAGTACTGGCAATTAAAGGCAAGGGTTATTAAAGTTCACTGTAATTCAAGATGTTTAACCCCTTCGCGACAAGAGCCCTTTGGTTAATTTTTAACCTTTTACTACAGGTTTTTAAAAACAGAAAATTTTCTGTAATTGAATCACAGAAATGCTCCGATTAAAGAAGGTAAACTTTAAAATTAAAAATAAGTGGTGAGAATAATGAAGGATTCTGAACACCTTAAGTGGCCAAGTATACCGGTCGCTCATCCCCAAGGGCTTAAAGATGCTTTTTTGCTATTATAACCTTTAGGATTTACAATATAAAAAAATCTTAATCACTTCCGAGGTAAATAAAGACAGTGGAAAAAAATCAAGATGACAATGTTTTGATTGGCAAATTCTAAGCTGAGTAATTTGTGCTACAGAATGAAAAAAATATAAAATTGTAATAATGTCCTCTTACAGATACTATATCTTTAAGGTTTTTGATGTGTGAACTACATGTGAATACAGTAGAAGATTTTTATAATACACACCTTGGTATGAGAAGTTGTGCCTATTATAGAATTTTGCATTATATAGATCATATTTCATACATCATTAAATTTACTTCGTATACATGCTTTAAATTACATTCCTTGGAACCAGAAAATGTGCAAATTATAAAATTTTACATAATAGGTATAGATCACACATTATTAAATTACCTTAAAGATATTACCTTTAAATATAGCATCCAAATATGCCTGGGCAAAATCATTATAAACAGTGGTAATTCATGACTGACAGTTTTGGGAACACTAAATGCATGGCTGGCAAATTTATTCTTTTTCACTATTTTTAATAATGAAATTTTTGCCTTATTTTTAGCAGAATTTTCTTCCATTAAATAAGGCAAAAATTTATTAAAAAAAAAAAAAAAAAAAAAAAAAAAAACTTTGGGAAAGCATGCCTTTTAGTGCTGCAAGAAAAACCTGTCATGAGCTGCTACTGATTATAACACTCATTTACAAAAAATTTTAACATAATAACAATGTTTTCATTACTCCAAAATAATGTGTTAAAGGCGATAATGTATCATATTTAGTGTTCCAAGAAATAGCAATATTTGTAAAATACATGTGCTTCTTAACTGCAAAATTCATTGTTTATATCTGAGAAATACATTACATCTTCTGCATTAAAATTTTTTAGTGGCAGGCTTTTGTGATTGAACAAGGACTGCTTGCAGAGTGCTTTTAAGGATTTTACAATATAAAATTATGGCTCTTAAACTACTATTAATCCAATACAGTAATAGGGATAAAAAAAAATCATTAAATAGTTCATTTAAAAAAAAAAATATTTGTATTTTCTCAGATATACCGATTATTACTACCATATGTTATATGTAACATATTTATTAGAAAAGTTACAATTATTTTGAAGTTTTAGATCCCCCCCCCCCACCTCCCTGACATACTGTCAAATTTCGCGAGGGTTCTTTTTTTCTTGTGATGTTCCTCCCCCGACCGAGAATGGAGCGGGTTTTTTATAATCAACTGATTAATTTTCTTTTTCTTTTATTGCTACTTTTTTATGTTAGTGTGGTGATCTTTCAAATGCTATTGCACAACTAGGCGATAAACGCGCTACTCTGTAAGTGGCACGGCAACCCTCCAGTGTACAGGTGGAATTGATAAAAAGAGTTTTTGTAGTCGGAATATGCGGAATGTTAAAGAATAGTGAATGGTTTAATGAAAGCAGAATAAAAACTTAATATTTAATTTAAGATGCGAGTCAGATTAATATATTAATTGAAATGGTTACTGGGTAATTTACTTTATTAGTTTATACAAAGTCTAATTATCATGACAGCTACAATGCAGCTGCTAATGAAATTTTGTGAAACCAATCTTTTCTAAATAGTAACATGTTCTGAATTGTTCTTATTTACAATAATACTTCATTACCACAAATACCATATAAGGGAGCTGGCTACTTTTATATTTTTTAAAAGTAAATTATTTAAAGCTTTCTTTTAAGCATATTAACTTTAAAATTAAATAAAAACAAGTATCTTACTTTTGCAAAAAAGCTGTTTTATCTTATTTATCTATAAACTTTAATTACTAAATAAGGAAAAGTATTATGATGAAATTTTTACTTTTAGGAGCTCAAAACAACCAGTCATGATAAAATGGTTCATTTTGAGCTAATCGTGATGCTTTAAGTATATAAAGTAGAATTTACTATCAGTCAAAAATATGTCCCAAGTCCTGAGACTGAAGGTCTTGCACCCATGGCTGTAATCAATTAGCCTAAAAGAAATGCTTCAGGGGTTTTTTTTGTTTTTTATTTTTTTCTGTTTTTCTTTTTTTACCGAGATAAACGGCAATAAGAATTTTTTTCCCCTTTAGGTTTAATTTTATAAAAATAAAATACTACGATGCTTTAATTTTTGAAGCTGAAAAGAGTTATATAAAAAAAATAAACGAAAGATACCCATATTTCGAAAAAGATGTCATTTTAAGACAGTTTTCGTTTATAATGTTATTAGAAACGATTCGCAAATGAATCATTTTATAAACGAGATTAGAAATCTTAATTTTGATTTCGTCATACCTTTTATTTAAATTGTGCGTTCTTTAAAAATGAAAAATTGTGTTTAATGTCTTTAAAAGAAAACTCAAAACACAAAATTAAATTAGTAATCTATCTGTATTACACTCACATATCACAAGAAATACCTAAGCCACACATGAACGTTATTTTGTAAGGAAAACAGTTATAAGTATTGTTGAAAATAAAAACAATTCAGAACATTATACTAATTAGAAAGGATCGGTTGCAAAGAATGCTGTCTGGATAATTAGAAATTGTACTCACTTTCTCCCCTTGGAATACCATTTCAAGATCTTTGATATTTCTTATTTCTTCAGTCAACTTCGCGTATCACGTAGTGATACATGGCGAAGTCTTATGGCGAACGCGATGAATTTTCATTTCGATACGAAAATTTTCGATAAATATCGAATTTCGATACGAGAATTTTTTTAAAAATGTGAAATATTTTCTCCTTAAAAAATGTTTACTTACTATGAATTACAATGAAATAAAATACATATAATTACAAAATACTGCTCCATTTTAAAAAATCAGTCTAAGTATTTTAAAGCACATAATAAATTCTTTTTGTAGTTTAATATTGGCAATAAATCTTTTTTTAAGATTTTTAACTGTGACCTAAACTGCGCAAAACCGATGTGCAACGTTCTGTCTGCTAGTTCATAGAATAACATGCAATCCGCGATCCTAAGAAGTCCAATTTTTCATTCAGATTATATAAAAATTAAGAGTTTTCCTAGATACTAGGTTAGTCTTATCCACTTCATCAAAAACAGATTCATTTTATATATTAATGTCTTAAAAAAAATCTAGACCGTTTCGGAGAAAAAAAAAAAAAGACAAACTTACACCATCGAAATTGCTTTCAAAATGGGTTTACAGATCTGAAAATATACTGCACGTAGAATTGTAAAAAATTCAGAATAGGATTAGATTGCAGATATAAGACTGTTTAAAAAAAATCAGAACAATAGGACCTATATTTGCTGAGTTATTAACTGGCGGCTTTTCGCATTTTCTTTGATGTCCAGTTATCTGTATATATGAGTTCCGCCATCTACGAATTCTACGATACGATACGATACGATTTTAGGCTTAAGGCTGCGTCACTCGGAATACTACCGTCTTCCATGATTAAAAATTTCCATTCGACATTTCTAAATATTCGGAATTTCTAAAATAAAAAAGGAGGACAAACGGGCAACTCTGGTTTCAGCATCCTTCACCGTTTTCGAAATGTGACATGAAAAAAAGAGAAAGAAAAATCCATCCTCTGACAGCTTGTAAACATGGAATTTGCATTAAAACCGCACCACACGTTCGCGGTGTTATTTTAAAATTTCCTTGCCTTATTTTATAAAGCTTCAAGTTGAGAACTGCTCTTTTAGGAAAAGAAAACTACTAAAAAAAATAATATGCTCTGTATAATGGAAAATATTCCGTCAGATAAGTCAAAAAGAGATATTTTAGTGCTTTCCAGAACAGTTTGGGTAACATGACGTTATTAATCTTATGATATTTATGAAGCTATTCGGAACATATGTCAGCACATATGGGACAATTGAAAAATACCTGTATTTCCTGCAGTAATGCCAGTGGGCTACTTTTTAAAAATTCAGGTTCCTTGATTCGAACCACTTTTTTGAAATGGTAAAATTCTCCTTATTTAATGACACATTAATTTCGGAATTTTCCCATTTAAAAAAAGTGGTGCTAATGAAATAAACTGAATTAAAAAAAAGTAGCCCACTGGCAACACTGATTTCCTGGGTGAATTCCATAATTTATTGAAAGAAAATCAGTTTAAAAATTTAATGACACGACGAGTAGCTATTGCTACTTCAGAATTGAGCTTTGGCTGTCACTAGTGATGCCAGGTGTCCCGTGTAATTTAGGGCTCCGAGTGCTCCAGGCACCACTAATTTCTTACAGTTTATTCCTTCATTCTTAATCGCCAATAATTCTGCCATTAGATAAGGCAAAGAAAATTACTTTAAAATACTGGTGTCCAGAGCATTTGGAGCCTCGATTTACGCGGGACATCTGCCAACACTAGCTATCACCGATAAAAAAAAAAAAAACCCAAAAAACCCAACAATTTCGAAGTGTATTTCCACAACCTTTGTAATAGGAATATACCCTGAAGATTATAATTTAGAAATAATGATAGCAAAATGGGTCATTCCATGCCACGTGTGGGACAGCTTTTCTACATATTTCTACTGTTTTAAACATGTTATTATACCCTCAAATTAAAACAGCCATGCTAATATGAAAAATCTAGGGTTTTTTGTTATTTTTAATGAATAGTTTATGTTACAACTTATAAGTGAATATATAGGTATTTTTTATGTAGGTGTCATTCGTGGTACATTTTATCAGCTTTTCATGGAATGGCTCTGAAGCGGGCAGATTACATAGATCTATGATTTAAAATGCGGAGTTTTTTATTATCTATTATTTTTATTATTTATTTATTATTAAAAAAGGGCAGCTTACTAAGGTCTAGTGTTTAAAATATGGAGATTTTTAAAACTATTAAAGAGCCATTCCATATCACGCGTGGAAGAGCTTTTCTACATATTACTGTTGTTTTAATAGCTAGGGGACTCTGCCCCCTACGAGCTACGCTCGTCAACCACCGTTTAGACACCGCAGACTCTAAAAGTACGCTAATTTGATCGGCTTTAAAAAGATTTCGGAAGATTGAATTATAATTTAAAAAACAGTGGCGATCTCCCTATAAACGGATTTCTATTCATTTCTCTTTGATTGGGGAATTTTAAAGCCAAATCCGCTGCGGTACTACTTGATTATCCCGTCGACCAATTTCGCCAAATTATATAAATCGCCAAACCACTCGCCAAATTATACAAATTGACATAATTTTTATTTTAAATAACGAAAGAACAAATAAATTAGTGCAACATTAATAAAAATACAAATAAAACGGCGAAATAAAAATAACTTGATGACGTAGACACGTGTAACTTGCTTAAAGTCAAGTTAATGTGACTTTTACGATCAACCATTATTGGCATTTAATCTTATAGTTTGGCGAATGATAGATTTTTGGTCGACGGGATAACTAAGTATAGTACCAAAGATACAATCGCTGTTTTCGTCTTTGATTAAGTAAAATCAATTAAACATTTCAAAATAAGCTAATATAAAAGGAATTAAATAAACACAGTCTTTGTCTCCCGGTATTTTTTAACAAAGCGAAAAGAAAGTTCTTTTAAATAAGACATTTTAAATTAATCGTTTTTAATCTGACGTAATTTTGACCAAACTATTTTTTCTCTTTTTAATATTCACGTGAAAATACTTTTGTTAGAAATTAAACATTATTTGCGCTTTCCTAACAAAAATAAGTTGAAAAGTATCCTCTCAAAATATCAAATAAATGTATAGCGCAATTTCTAATTTTAAAATGTTTTGCAATATTATTTTGTATTCATTTTATGTAATAACTGTAATGTGACGTAAATATGACGTAATTTCTGCTATTTAAGACTTCTAACGCATGTTAATGAATTTATTATTTTACAATTTCCTTTTTCTCTTAAAATTCACATGTAAATATAGTTTTTATGACGTAATTTTTAATAAGTTCCTGCTTTTTGTACATAATTATTTAATTCTAATTCCAAATGTTTTTTTCTGTTTATAATAGTCACGTGTAAATAAATATTTAATTTATTTACACGTATAAATATATATTTTTTTCATTTGAAGCAAACATTATTGTTTGCGCTGTTTATACAGTTGGCAACAGGTTAAATTAGTACAATTTTCTAAAATAAGTAAAAAATATCTCTCGAAATGCTGAAAATTTGAATTTAAAATAGAAATAAAATCTCAAAAAATGAATCAAATTAAAAAAAGAAATACAGTCTGCACACCGGGAACTTCAAACATATAAAATGATCTGAAAATGATTAAATTCCCATGAATAGTTTTTGCTCTTATAAAACTTTTTTAGTGGAACGATTTTGTCCAACTTTAGCATTAAATATCTCTTAAAATAATTCTTCGATTTGAAAACTGTTTGCATCAGCGTGTTTATGAAACATTTCTGTATAATACTACCGATTTTCATATTTTTGTATGCATTATTTTTCTTAATATTAACGAAGAAAGACCTCCGGTCACAAAAAATTCAAAACCGGCGGTGGCGGCGGTGACAGCGGTAGTTACTTTTTAGAATAGAGAGATGCTACTGTATTCTCAAATTAAAACAAGTATGCTAATATAAAAATATAAGTTTGTTTGTTAATTTAAATGTATAGTTTATATTTTAACAACTTATAAGTTAATAAATAGTATTTATGTAAGCCTCACATGCGAGATATTTTGTCTGTTTCTCGTGGAATGGCCCAAATAGTGATTGTTATATTGAAACAACCATTTTTTAAAGAGTGGAAACAAAACCTTGATCACCGAAGCGGTCTGATTTCTGTTAGTTCTCACTCAGAATGACTAATTTTAATCCAGTTTACAACTAGAAAAGTTAAAAGATACTTTATATAATTTTAGATTATTAAGTATCAAAAAGATTGCTTCTATAAACAAGAAAGAAAAGTCATGCGTCAAGCATATATTATGAAGCATTTTCCAACACTTCTAGAATACTTTAACCCTTTGAGGGGCAAGCAATAAAGTCTCTGTAATATTGAATTCTCAGCGGAATAATAGAAAAATTGTATTTTAAAATAAGGGAAAGCAATTTTTCAACATTTCGCTGCCAAAGTTAAAAATATAAAATTTAGTTAAAAGTTTCTGGTGCGAATCTTGTTTAAATTCCGCCCCTCAAGGGGTTAACAAAACTTTGACGTTTAAGGGGACAAGGGACCTTCAAACTCATTTTTTTATTTTACCAAATTTGTACCTTAAATACTATTCAAAGGCACACTATATGAATTATACCATATATTTATCACACAAGAAATTAAAAAAAAAAAAAAATTGGAGAAAAATAAGGAATTTTCCTGAATATTTTAATCTTTATCAAAACTTTCAAAATGTCCCAACCTCACTCCGTAACAATTAAAATCCCTAATATTTTTTGTGCCAGTTTGGTTTACATATACAAATAAAACTGCATAGTTTTTTTAAACTAAGCATATTTAGAAAAGTTAAAGGTAGTTAAATGCAGTAATAGGATGCAAAATGGCTGAAAATTTCATAAAATTTGGAAAATATTTTTTTTCTTCTTACCATTATATTCAAATATATAAAATTCGATGCACAGTTTTATTTACACATGTAACCCAAACTGGCACAAAAAATATTGGGGATTTTAATTGATATGGAGTGAGTTTGGGACATTTTGAAAGTTCTTCATAACGCTTAAGTGTGATAAATATATGCCATAACGCGTATAATGTGCTCTTGGACAGTGTTTAAGGTGCAATTAAAAAATAATGAGTTTGAATGTCCCTTGTCCCCTTAATAAGGCAAAAAGGACGCTTAAGTAAACATTTTAGGAAAGGCATAACACATTTGAAAACCAGATTTCAACAATGACTGTACAAAGCCGAAAACGTTGTCCAATTCTTTATTACACGTCTGTATATGATATAGAGAATAGTATACATTCCACATATTATGCTAAAGTTTAATTTAGTTAGAAAATGCGTTACACAATTGAAAATTCATCTTTAGCAGTTTTTAGCAGTAGCCGGAAACGTACTTGAATTCTTTTGTACAGTCTTGTATATTACCTAGATAGTTTTATACACATCACATATTAAGCTGAAATTTGATTCAGGCGAAAACACGTTTAAAACAGCTGAAATCACACTTCCTTTAATTACTATCCATAGGCCATGTATTCAGTTTTTTGCATAACCCTGTATATGATTTTATCTAAAAAGTGCGGAATGTTTAGCATTTATAGTTTATTTACAGGGACGTACAGACAGATTACAATACGTAATAATCTATGGGGAAAAATGATTTTCGATGATGCATTTTAATGATGTTATGGTACTTTAAACATAATGAAATAAAAAAAGATCCCTGAGGTGCACTGCAGCATGTTTTTTGTAGATTAAGGAGCATTATCTTCATTTACAGAGATGTTCAAAAGTCTTTTACAGGGCGATGATCGGTTTCATTGTACTAAAAGACTGAAATTTCTTAACAATGTTCTGTTAGTCATAGAAAATGTTTCATAACCTATGAGTATTGCATGGTTTTCCTTTTTGTTCCTTTAGCTTTCACTGAAAGATATAAAAAAAACCCAGACAGATTTCCCTTTTCACCGAAACATCTAATTAATTAAACTCTTTGAGAAGCAATACTTAAAGATAACAATAAACAGTTCGATTGTACAACTATTCCTTAAAGAAACCTAAAATGTATAGGTGACTACGAGAATCTTGAATTGCTTTAATTGCCTAAGGGAAAAAATAATCGGAAAGTACAATGATTCATCTCGTATTGCACATTTTTTTTGTTGTCTGCAGAAAACTTGTTTTCATAAATCACCCTGCAAAAGCTTTCATTTTTCACTTAACAGCGAAGGTCTCTATAGTCGAAACATCTTTTAAACTCTTGTAAAAGGTTGCATTCATTACGTAGAACCGAGTTTGTTTCGTTATCTTGTCATGGCCAATAAAGTTACGCTTTTTTACGATATGAACGGTGATTTTTCAGATGGACATCCTCGCTTTATTTTTTTGTTTACATATTAAACGTGCATATTATGTCTTTGCGGATTAAAGTTTTTCCTTGTTATGTCATTGTTATCCTACGCGCATCCAATTATTTAAATTAATTGTTTTGTCTTCAACTGCTTAGTAAAATACGTCAATAGTTGCCTTCTAGTGGATTTTCGTATGGAAGGATTAAATATATAGTGCGAACAGTGTGACGCATATGAGGTCAAGACGTCTTTATAGTTCAAGCATCTTTAAAACACCTTTAACAGGCTTTTACGTAGAAGACATTGGGTGTTTGGTTATCCTCTCATGGTCAATAGAATACCGCGTTTTTTCGTGATTTTTCAGATATGCATCCTCGCTTTATGTTGTGTTTACGTATTAAAAGTTCATATTATAACTTGGTCGATTAAAATTTGTTCTTGTTATGTCATTCTTATTCACCGTGTATTCAATTATTTTAAATGAATTGTTTTGTCTTCAGCTGTTTTGTAAAATACGTCAATGGTTGCCTTCTAGTGAATTTTCGTATGACATTTTTAAAACACTAGGGGGCTCTGCCCCCTACGAGCTACGCTCGTCAACCCCCGTTCAGACACCACAGACTCTAACAGCACGCTAATTTGATCGCCTTTAAAAAGATTTCGGAAGATTGAGTTATAATTTGAATCTGACAATTATAATCTGACGTAATTTTCACCAAACTTTTCTTTCTCTTTTTAATATTCACGTCAAAATACTTTTGTTAGAAATGAAATATTATGATCATCTTAAAATGTCAAGTAAAATGTCTCGCGCAATTTTTAAATTAAAACTATTTTGCAATATTATTTTTTGTTCATTTTACGTAATAAGTGTAATATGACGTAAATTCTCCTATTTAGGACTTCTAACGCATGTTACTGAATTTATTATTTTACAATATTCTTTCTCATTTAAAATTCACGTGTAACTATAGTTTTTATGAAGTAATTTTCAATGAGTTCCTGCTTTTTATATTTTTTGTTTATAATAGTCACGTGTAAAATAAATTTTTAATTTGAAGCAAACATTACTGTTTTCGCTGTTTATACAGTTGGCAACAGTTTAAATTAATACAATCTCTCTATTCTAAAAAAAAGTAACTACCGCTGTCACCGCCGCCGCCGCCGGTTTTGAATTTTTTGTGACCGGAGGTCTTTCTTCGTTAATATCAAGAAAAATAATGCATACAAAAATATGAAAATCGGTAGTATTATACAAAAATGTTTGATAAACACGCTGATGCAGACAGTTTTCAGATCGAAGAATTCTTTTAACAGATATTTAATGTTAAAGTTGGACAAAATCGTTCCACTAAAAAAGTTTTATAGGAGCAAAAACTGTTCATAGGAATTTAATCATTTTTAGATCATTTTATGCGTTAGAATTTGCCGGAGTGCAGATTGCATTAATTTTTTTATTTTGACTAATTTTTTGAGGTTTTATTTCTATTTTAAATTCAGATTTTCAGCATTTCTAGAGATATTTTTAACAGATTTTAGAAAGTGATATTAATTTAAACTGTTGCCAACTGTATAAACAGCGGAAATAATAATGTTTGCTTAAAAAAAAAAAAAATATTTATACGTGTAAATAAAATAAAAATTTATTTACACGTGACTATTATAAACAGAAAAAAACATTTGGAATTAGAATTAAATAATTATGTACAAAAAGCAGGAACTTATTAAAAATTACGTCATAAAAACTATAATTACACGTGAATTTTAAGAGAGAAAGGAATTGGTAAAACAGTAAATTTATTAACATGCGTTAGAAGTCTTAAATAGGAGAAATTACGTCATATTTACGTCACATTACAGTTATTACATAAAATGAACACAAAATAATATTGCAAAACGGTTTAAATTTAGAAATTGCGCTAGACATTTATTTGATATTTTAAGAGGATACTTTTCAACTATTTTTGTTAGGAAAGCACAAATAATATTTAATTTCTAATACAAGTATTTTCACGTGAATATTAAAAAGAGAAAGAATAGTTTGGTCAAAATTACGTCAGATTAAAAACGATTAATTTAAAATGTCTCATTTAAAAGAACTTTCTTTTCACTTTGTTAAAAAATACCAGGAGACAAAGTGTTTACTTAATTCCTTTTATATTAGCTTATTTTGAAATGTTGTTACACGTGTCTACGTCATCAAGTTATTTTTATTTCGACGTTTTATTTGTATTTTTATTAATGTTGTACCAATTTATTTGTTTTTTCGTTATTTAAAATAAGAATTATGTCAATTTGTATAATTTGGCGAGTGGTTTGGCGATTTATATAATTTGGCGAAATGGGTCGACGGGATAATCAAGTGGTACCGCAACGGATTTGGCGTTAAAATTCCCCAATCAAAGAGAAATGAATAGAAATCCGTTTATAGAGAGATCGCCACTGTTTTTAAAATTATAATTCAATCTTTCGAAATCTTTTTAAAGCCGATCAAATTAGCGTGCATTTAGAGTCTACGGTGTCTGGACGGGGGTTGGCGAGCGTAGCTCGTAGGGGGCCGAGCCCCCTAGTTTTCTAAAATTTGTAAAAAATATCTCTCGAAATGCTGAAAATTTGAATTTAAAATAGAAATAAAACCTCGAAAAATTATTCAAATTAAAAAACTAACTGCAATCTGCACACCGGGAAATTCTGACGCATAAAATGATCTAAAAATGATTAAATTCCTATGTACAGTTTTTGCTCCTATAAAACTTTTTTAATGGAACGATTTTGTCCAAATTTGGCATTAAATATCTCTTAAAATAATTCTTCGATTTGAAAACTGTCTGCATCAGCGTGTTTATCAAACATTTTTCTATAATACTACCGATTTTCATATTTTTATATGCAACAGTTTTTTTAATATTAACGAAGAAAGACCTCCGGTCACAAAAAATTCAAAACCGGCGGCGGCGGCGGCGGTGACAGCGGTAGTTACTTTTTTTAGAATAGAGAGATGTTTAACAGGCGTTTGCGTAGAAGACATTGGGTGTTTGGTTATCCTCTCA
Organism: Maratus speciosus; assembly: GCA_963932465.1. NCBI lineage: Eukaryota > Metazoa > Arthropoda > Arachnida > Araneae > Salticidae > Maratus > Maratus speciosus. The sequence goes on from OZ010797.1 coordinate 324,328,212, forward strand.
TGGTCAACAGAATACCGCGTTTTTACGTGATTTTGCAGATATGTATCCTCACTTTATATTGTGCTTACGTATTAAAAGTGCATATTATAGCTTGGTCGAGTAAAATTTGTTCTTTTAATGTTATTGTTATTCACCGTGTATTCAATTATTTTAAATTAATTGTTTTCTCTTCAGCTGCTGAGTAAAATACGTCAATAATTGCCTTCTAGTGGATTTTCGTATGGAAGGATTAAATATGTAGTGCGAACAGTGTGACGCATATGAGGTCAAGACTATTTATAGTTCAAGCATCTTTAAAACACCTTTAACAGGCTTTTAAGTAGAACACATTGTGTGTTTGGTTGTCTTCTCATGGTCAATAGAATACCGCGTTTTTTCGTGATTTTTCAGATATGCATCTTTGCTTTATGTTGCGTTTACGTTACTAAAAGTGCATATTATAGCGTAGCCGATTAAAATTTGTTTTGGTTATGTCATTCTTAGTCACCGCGTATTCAATTATTTTAAATTAATTGTTTTGTATTCAACTGTTTTGTAAAATACGTCAATGGTTGCCTTCTAGTGAATTTTCGTATGACATTTTTTAAACACGTTTAACAGGTGTTTGCGTAGAAGACATTGGGTGCTTTGTTATCTTCTCATGGTCAATAGAATACCGCAGTTTTAAGTGATTTTGCACATATGTATCCTCGCTTTATATTGTGTTTACGTTTTAAAAGTTAATATTATAGATTGGTCGAGTAAAATTTGTTCTTGTTATGTTATTGTTATTCACCGTGTATTCAATTATTTTAAATCCATTGTTTTGTCTTCAGCTGATGAGTAAAATACGTTTGCATTGTAGTGGATTTTCGTATGGAAGGATTAAATATATAGTGCGAACAGTGTGACGCATATGAGGTCAAGACGTCTTTATAGTCCAAGCATCTTTAAAACACCTTTAACAGGCTTTTACGTAGAAAACATTAGGTGTTTGGTTATCCTCTCATGGTCAATAGAATACCGCATTTTTTCGTGATTTTTCAGATATGCATCTTCGCTTTATGTTGTGTTTACGTTTTAAAAGTGCATATTTTAGCTTGGTCGATTAAAATTTGTTCTTGTTATGTCATTCTTATTAATCGTGTATTCAATTATTTTAAATTAATTGTTTTGTCTTCAGCTGTTGTATAAAATACGTCAATGGTTGCCTTCTAGTGAATTTTCATATGGCATCTTTTAAACATCTTTAACAGGCGTTTATGTAAAAAACATTGGGTGCTTGGTCATCCTCTCATGGTCAATAGAATAATGTGTTTTACGCGATTTTTTAAATTGTCATCCTCGCTTTATGCTGTGTTCACATATTAAACGTGCATAATATAGCTTAACTAATTAAAATATTTCCCTTTTATTTCGCTGTTGTCACCCAACATATAATTTTTAGGTGTGATCGTAATTATTTAAATACGTAGCAGCCAGAGGAGTCGTGATGGGGGGGGGGGGTTATGGAGGGCCTCCCCTTCAATATATGTGAACTTGGGAAATTTGAGCTTAGAGTTGGGAAATACTTTTGAAACACTTTTTCTTCTTTCTTTTTTTAAAGTAAAAAACAAAGAATTCTTAATTATTTTGCTAACTACTTTTCTGAGTTCTTTAATAGTAAAATAGTTAAACTTTCAAAAGAAATACAAAAAGCAGCCAGACTAAATTTCTCATTATGTTTCTCTATGCTACGAAAATATCACGAAAATATCATACATCTACCACACCTGAATTTCTCTACTGTTATCCATCAACTGTGTCTCTGATACATTTCTTCCAAAACTTTGTTCCTTTCTCAAAAATCTAAAAATATCAGGCTATTTTCACATGAATTACGATTATGACTCGTACACAAATGAAGACAAAACTTTCATTAAATGAACCAATAATTATAATTTTTATGTTTTTAGTTTCAGCATTTTTCTTTGGAAAGATTTTTTTTTATTTTCGTATAAATATCATTATCATTAAACACACATTGAACATATCATTTTAGTTGGAAACTAGAGCAATTTGTTTCACATTGGGAAATTTTTGAATTATAAGTTGGGGAAATTTTGAACTCTCTCTCCCCCCCCCCCACCGAAAAAAAATTTGTAACCATGTTCCCCCCTGGTAGCAGCTATAGTCGTCGTCTGGTCCGTCCGTCTGTTCGCATATAACAGCGAAAAAACTACCTAACCGAATGGTTTGAAATTTAATATATATAATCGTTGCAGAATTTTGAAATGAGATTTGAAATGAATTTTGAAATGAATTTTGAGTCATTTCAAATTGTATGAAAATCGAATCAAAACTTAAAAAGATATTAATAAAAATTTTCTTCATTCTATTAAATCCTATCATACGTAATTAATTCAATGCTATCCCATGACAGGTAATGATTCTAGGTTGTCATAGTGATGACGTCCTATTTAAGATGGAGTCATATTATTTCCGTATTACTTAATTTAATATATATAATCGTAAAAAGGTTGCACCATTTTTGCATAAGAGTGTAAAAGCTGTTGCACCAAGATCTGAATATTTATAGAACTAGTTATAGTACGAACGTATCTCATTTGCCACGTTTGAAATGGAATTTCGAACTTGTTAAAATTGTCATGTCTACAGTTGTTGTGTAAAGTACGTCAATGATTTTCTACTATTGAGTTTTCATTTGGACGGCTTAAACATATATCACGAACGCTGTGACGTATATAAAGTCAACAGGCCTCTATTGATGAAATATCTTTTAAATTATTTTTAAAGGTTGCATGCATTGCATAGTCAAGAGATCGTTTCCTTATTTTGTCATGGTCAATAAAAATATACGTTTTTTTTTTATATGAATAGTGAGTTTGCAGATGGACACCGAAGATTTATTTTTGTTTACTTAGTAAAAGTGCGTATTATGTCTAAAATGATTAAAATTTTTCCTTGTTATGCCATTGTTATTAACAATGCATCCAATTATCTATATATTTAAAAGACCAGATCATCAGTCCTAAGCTCTCTACATAGGTGCCAACCTCAAACTAATCTTCCATAATACTTGAGTTAATTTGACCCTGGTTTAATACGTTTCGAACCAGAATTTTTTTTAAGAAAGGAAAACAAGAATGTTCCACGTAGAAACCTGAATTTAAATAAATAAGCATTCATGAAATAAATTTTCTGGTTTGAAATGTGGTTAACCTGGGTCAAATTAATATAGACATTACGGAAGATTAGTGGAAGGTTGGCAACTATGTCTCTAGTGAGCTGATTTTGATAATTATTTTTTTAAATGAAAGCTGTTCGTTTGTAGATGTACCCGTACTCGCTATTTTTTAAAAATTATTTCCATTTTTATATTTTATTTTTATTTTTAAAAGTTTTTTGTGAAATTTCTTCCCATTGGTGGCAATTGGGTTAGTTGCATTGTTGAAGAGAGAAGGGAAACAATAAAAATTACCATATCATTACGGATGCTGTTTTTGTACTGCAATTAAAAATAACTTTTTAAAAACTTTTGAACGTAAAATGAAGTCATTATATAAAATAACGCATTTTTACTCATAAAGCTTTTACATTTCAATATTTTTTTTCACTTTACTGACACTGAGATTGAGACGCCAATCTCTTCATCGGGTGAGAATGATGTCATAGTGAAAATGAAATGGGCATTTTCTTTGATAAAACTAAATATTTTACTACGAGTGTGTCTAAAAGTAAATTTTTGGATTCCGCCGGCACTCAGATTAGAACTTCAAGTAAAGAGCGCGAATGTTTACATGCAAAATTGTAACTGGTAAACTTAACATCAAGTTTGGAAACATATTTATTAAATATGGATTCATTATTGTAATTACTTTTTTTTATTTTTTTATTTTTCATAAATTCAGTCAGTCGGTTCTTTTAAACATTTTCATTCGTCGAATTCGACGGGTTTCGACTCGTTTAATTTAATTGTTTTGTCTTCAGCTGTTGTGTAAAGTACATCAATGGTTGTCTTACATTAGAGTGTATTTTTGTATGGAAGCATTAAATATACAGTGCGAACAGGGTGATGCATATGAGGTCAAGACATCTTTGTAGTACAAGCATCTTTTAAACATCTTTAACATGCTTTTACGTAGAAAACATTGAGTGATTGGTTTTCCTCTCACGGTCAATAGAATAACGCGTGTTTACGTAATTTTTCAGATGCGTATCCTCGTTTTATGTTGTAGTTTCGTATTAAAAATGCATATAATAGCTAGACGGGGTAGAGTCTTTTCTTGTTATGTCTTTGTTATTCATCATGCATTCAATTATTTAAGTAAATCATTTTGTCTTCAGCTGTTGTTTAAAATACGTCAATAGTTGCCTTCTAGTGAGTTTTGGTATGGAAGGATTAAATACATAGTGCGGACAATGTAACGCATATGAGGTGAAGATGTTTTTGGTAGTTCAAGACTCCTTTAAACACCTTTAACCCTTTAGGGGCAGAAGAATTCTGTTCGTAAAATGGTGAAATAATTGACTGATAGCAGAATTTTCAAACGAATTTCTTAGAAAATAAAAACCTGCTATTTTACACTTTCATTACAAAAGCAAAATTTTATTAAAATATTCTTGGTGTCATATGTCAGTTTGGAATTAAAATTAGGTGGCTAAACCGTGTAACCACCTCCCTTGAAAGGGTTAACAGGCTTTTACATAGAAAACATTGGGTGTTGCGTTATCCTCCCATGGTCATAATGTGTTTTTACGTGATTTTTCAAATTGACATACTTAATTTATGCTGTGGTAACATATTAACCCTTTAATGACCAGAGTAGAATGCGTTCCAGAAATTGCGTATTCAGAGAATCGGAATTTATACCATAAAATCTAAATAGTAAATTTCAGTTAATTTAACAACGAAATGCTTGTTATTAAATGAAGTAAAATTTCTCTTTTAAATTTATGGTGGGAATACGGAATATGCGAATAAAAAAATCCGCTGAATCGGGAACACTGATGGTATCATAAATGATACCATGGGCTTTAAAGCGTTAAACGTGGGTAATAAAGCTTAGCTAATTAAATTTCTTCCTTCTTCATTGTTGCTCACCCAGAATAAAATTATTTAAATTGTTTTGTCCATAGCTGCTGTATAAAATACATCAGTGGTCGTCTACTAGTGAGTTTTCATTTGAATGAGTTAAACATACAGGGTGTCCCAGGATTATTGGGACAAACTTTAAGGGAAGGTAGGGGACATCACAAGGAGTGAGAATTGCATAGCAAACCATGATCGGAAACGTCATCGCACGCCACTAGGTGATGCTGTTCACGAGAGCACTGGAGGGGAAATATCTGCTTCATCGCAGTCATTCCAGCAGTAGTCGCCTTGAGAAGAATATGCAACTGCAACATTTTACGGACAGGGAGCGGGCAGACATTTTTGTCATGGCCAATGAAGATGCGTTCTTTTATGATATGAACTGTTATTTTCCAGATGGACATCCTTGCTTTATTTTTTGTTTATATAGTAAAAATGCATATTATGGCTAAAAGGATCGAAATTTTCCCTTGTTATGTCTTTGTTATTCATCATGCATTCAATTATTTAAATAATTTATTTTTTCTTCAGCTGTTGTTTAAAAGACGTCAATAGTTGCCTTCTAGTGGGTTTTGGTATGGAAGGAGTAAATACATAGTGCGGACAATGTAACGGATATGATGTGAAGACCAAGCCTCTTTTAAACACCCGTCACAATCTAAATGGATGAAAACTTTTTAAATTTATCTAAAAGCATATTACCGTAGCTGCCAGCTTTCACGTATTTTTGTTACCACTAAAATTTAATAGAAATTTTGCTCTATTTAATCGCAGATTTCGGTGATTAATTAAAGCAAAGTTTACTATTACATTTTAGCGGTAACAGATATGCGTAAAAGTTGGCAGCTATGTCTTACGTGGAACACAATGAGTGTTAATTTTTTTAACAGTCGATACAGTTACACTTTTTTGAGAGGCAATTTTTGAGATAGACGTCCTCGATTTATATTTTGTTTACATATTAAACCTGCGTATCATAGCTTAGAGATTAAAATTTTTCCTTGTTGCGTCACTGCTATCATCCACTGTGCACCCAACTACTTAAACCAATTGTTTTGTGTATAGCTGTGGTATGAAAGACTTTATTGACTGATAGTCCAGTCAAAATAGACGAAAAAATGGGAAACATAGCCAAAACTGGCGGAGAGCTGAAAATTTGGGAAAACCTTTAAGACATAATTCTAAATGAAATTCCAAAAATCTTAATCGATCTGGCTGGAGCAAAAAATTTTATTCAAGGTCAAAGGTCAAAGATAAAAAAAATTCGTTTTTTGCAGATATCTGGTAGACGTTAGGTTTTATCGTAAAAATAGTTGTTATAAAAATTGAAAATCTTCGAATTTTCTACAAAAAAGATCTTTACACCGCTTAATCGATCTGGCTGGAGCAAACAATTTTATTCAAGCTCAAAGGGTAAAGATAAAAAAAAAATCGTTTTTTGCAGATATCTGGTAAACGGCAGGTTTTATCGTAAAATAGTTGTTGTAAAAATTGAAAATCTTGGAATTTTCTACAAAAAAGGTCTGTACACCGCCCCCCCCCCCCCGTTTTTGAGATATTGCGATTTCAAAAATTGTAAAATCAAAATTGTAACTTCAACACTATATATACTACTTTACTATATGCCCAGGAAAATTTAAAAAGTTATGGCCACGATGATTATTATTTTTGATCAACCTTTGTATGCTAAAGCACGAGAAATTGTATCTGCTGCATCTCAAGGATCTGAATTATCAAAGATTGTAGTAAGACTTGGAGGATTTCATTTAATTATGTCGATCTTGGGGCCCTTGGTTATATCATACAAGGAAGTGGTATCAGAGAGGCGCTTTCTTTAATTTATGCATCTAATTCACTAGAAAAAATGCTCAATGGTCATGCTTACGCCAGAGCAGTCAGAGCTCATACATTAGTTCATCTCACTTTAGCAACAATAATATCTAAAAAACTTGCTATTGATGATAATATGCATGAAAATCTTAAGAATATGGTTGAAGATGTAATAAATAATACTATTTCATATGGTGATATTGAAAATAGTGACGAATGTTAAATCATTACTTTATAAGTTTAATGAAAAACTGAAAGAATATGAAGGACGAGGATACAATATTTTCGTATGGTATTAATAGCAAAGAAGTTTATAAGAGCTGAATGTATGGGAGATTGGCAAGCACATTTGAATAGCGTTAAAGAAATGCCTCCTTAATTCCACGCATCAGGACCTTTTCCTTACGCCAAATATGCTCACTTGTACCTCCAGGATATGCTGCAATTAGAAAATTCGATTGATCCTAGTGTTTTCAGCATGTTTACGCAAGGATTCTTCACCATTAGACGCTCTGAAAAATTAAATTGTGGAACTTCGACGGATATGATAATTGAGCAATCACTGATGAAATCAATGAAAACAAATGGGGGTGCTGCTCTAGGAAGAAGTACGCAAGGAAGTGTAATAAGTAAATGGGTTTATAGCATGCATGCAATGAATACTGTGTGCGAAGGATTGGAAGATCTTGCTAATGTTAAAATGGATACTATAGATCAGCATGTAGATGCAAGTGATTCACACATGAAAAGAGATACTGCAGATGTTAAAAAACTCTTCGAGTGGTTCCCATTACATGACCCTTTTCCTGAGGTTCAGAAAATAATGTCAATCGCAAGTGAAATCATTGGTGATGACAAAATCAATTGTCATAATGCTCGTGAAGTTGGAATTGCTTCTATGGCTAATATCATTGGCTAAACGTTTAATAATATCAAATTGAAGCGCGCTGATAAAGTATTCCCCATTTTAACGATCAGTAGTGCTGTAAAAGTTCATGATGAGAAAGTACCTATAGATCCTTTATTATTATTCCAACGCATGAGCGTTACTAAAGATTTTAAAAATCAACTAGAGCAATTCTTCGAATATGAATTAGCTCCTTATCCATTATCACTTTTTGATGAAATTGGAATGCGTAAAACACAAAAATCGGTCTTTTACAAGTGCTTTCAACGTGTAAATGTTGAATTTGTAAAGCAGATGCGACTTTTATCATCAATGGAGGTTATCTTTTTCATTGTGTTGTGTGGGATGCGAAGAAACATTCGAAGTTATTTTCGATAAATATATTCATTATGTACATAAGCATTATGGTCACAACGTTATTATAGTATTTGACGGTTATAGTGATTATAAAAAAAAATATAAAAGCTGCAGAACAACGTCGCCGGGCTACTAAAATATCTTTTTCTGCTGATGTTCTTTTTGATCGATTTATGACTGTTTCAACGAACCAACAACAATTCCTTGCTAATACTCATAACAAGACTTGGTTTATTTCAATGTTATGTGAAAAATTCAATGCGGCTGATATTTCTGTTAAACAAGCTGATAATGATGCTGATGTTCTTATAGTTGAAACAGCTATAGAACAGTCATATACAAGTACAAACATTATTGTTGGTGAAGATGTCGATTTGTTAATAATATTAACTGCACGAACTTCTATTGATAAACCAGTTTATTTCTTGAAACCGGGAAAAGCTCAGATAGAAACAAAAATGTATTCATCACAAAGCTTGGAGTTATATCCAAAGTGTAGAGATCATATATTATTTTTACATGCAATAATCGGTTGCGACACGACATCAGCTCTCTTCAGAAAAGGCAAAACTCAAATATTTAAATTATTCGAAAAAAGTAAGGACTTAATTTGCTGTGCTGAAGTGTTTAAGAAAATCGACTCTTCTCCGGATAGCATTATCGCTAACGGAATTCGCTTTCTTCTTGCGATGTACGGAGCTCCAAAAAACATTGATTCGGTCGATAACTATGGATATCAAAGTTTTGCGAAGAGTACACGGCACAATAAAGTAGTACAGTTATCCTGCCTTCCACCAACATCCAGTGCTGCTCACCAACATTTGTACCGAGTTTACTACCAAGTCCAAATATGGCTAGGTAATAAACTTGACCCTGAAAACTGGGGATGGGTATTGAACAATAACGACTTGGAGCCAATTAAAACCCCGCCTGCACCAGAAATATTGCTCCATACCATTTTCTGTAATTGCACAAAGGGTTGCAATTTCAATTGCGGTTGCAAAAAAGTTGGTTTGTTCTGCTCATCAATATGTAGCAACTATCACGGCCAGTCTTGCTCTAATCTTGCCACAAATACAGCAGATGATAATGCTTCTGACATCAGTGAAGAAATACCAGATGTAAGAGAGTAATGTACAGGAGTTCAGCAGCCCGAGGAAGAAGACGATGAAAATGTAACTCAAGAATTAGAATTCGCAGACGATTAATTAACAAGTAAGCTAAAATTATTAAAAGTGTAAAGACCTTTATTGTAGAAAATTTCAATTTTTATAAGAAACTTTAATTTTTATAATAATCATGATTACAATAAAGCTCACCGTTTCACAGATATCTGAAAAAAAAAAACGAATTTTTTGTATCTTTGACCTTATTATATTTAATTTTATTATATCGACTTATGTTTATTCCATTCAACAGCTAATAACATGCATTGCATTTAGAAAGTGTAGATATTATGAAAAATATGAAAATTTTAGATTTTTACAATTTTTGAAATCGCAATATCTCACAAACGGGGGTGGGGGGGGGGGGGTGTAAAGATCTTTTTTGTAGAAAATTTCAAGATTTTCAATTTTTATAACAACTATTTTTGCAATAAAACCTGCCGTTTACCAGATATCTGCAAAAAACGAATTTTTTTTATCTTTGACCTTTGACCTTGAATAAATTTTTTTTACTCGAGCCAGATCGATCAAGATTTTTGGAATTTCATTTAGAATGATATCTTAAAGGTTTTTGCAAATTTTCAGCTCTCCTCCAGTTTTGGCTATGTTATATGTCTATTTTGACCTTAATCTTTGACCTTTGACCTTATTATATTTCATTTTATTATATCTACTTATATTTATTCCATTCAACAGCTAATAACATGCTGCATTTAGAAAGTGTAGATATTATGCAAAATATGAAAATTTTAGCTGTTTACAATTTTTGAAATATCTCACAAACAGGGGGGGGGGGGGGGGCTGTGTAAAGGTCTTTTTTGTAGAAAATTGCAAGATTTTCAATTTTTATAATAACTATTTTTACGATAAAACCTGCCGGTTACCAGATATCTGCAAAAAACGAATTTTTTTTATCTTTGACCTTTGACCTTGAATAAAAATTTTTGCTCCAGCCAGATCGATTAAGATTTTTGGAATTTCATTTAGAATGATATCTTAAAGGTTTTTGCAAATTTTCAGCTCTCCGCCAGTTTTGGCTGTGTTATATGTCTATTTTGACTGGACTATGAGCTTCGAGTGGGTTTTCGCATGGAAGGATTAAACATATAGAGCGAACAATGTGACCAATATGCAGGCAGTGCTGATTTCAGACACTTTACTACGGGAGGGATTTCTGTGGCTCCGTCGGGACCTTATAGAGTTCCGGCAGGGAAATTTAACTTTTTGACCATTGAAAACACAAAATCTCAAATGTTCATGGGGGTGGGGGGGGGGGGACATTTCATTACTCCGGTGGGGGAGTGTCTCCCCGCGCCACCCCTTGAATTCAGCACTGTATGCAGTGTTCGTAAATATCGTGATACTTTCGAACATATGAAAAGTACATAAAAAGTGGGGAAGGATTGTACTTTGTGCCAATATATTAAGGAAGAAAAACAACGTATAAAGACACAAATATAAATATGTATAAAAAGCATACAGCTGTTTCGAAACCTCTAAGGTTTCACCAAATAAGGGTAAAATTAAAACACTGGGTAAAAAAAAAAGGGGGCGGGGGAGACAGCGAGCCAAAAAGGCGTACCTTACAGCTCTACTGTCAACGGCGAAATGCGACATACGGCTGATAAACAGCCGCGGAGTCGATCTCACGTGCACACACAGGAAGTTTTAATTTTACCTTTGATTTTTAAGCACTGATGATGAAACTTTAGAGGTTTCGAAATAGCTGTATGCTTTTTATACATATTTATATTTGTGTCTTTATACGTTGTTTCTTTTTCTTAATATAAAAAGTATCCAATATTTTGATATATATCCGACATTTTTGATATGTATACGATGTTTTCAAGATAATCAATTAATCGATGATTATAAATATTTCCAGATTTAATATAAATAAAAAACTATAACATATTGTACTTAGCATAAAAACCTAATAAAACATAATTCTAGATGTCTTTTCTCTCTCTTTCTCTCTCCCCCCCGGCTTATGTAACAAAATTGATGATCAACTAATTGAAAGCAGACAAAATTTGTTTTACACTCACAAGGAAAAAAAAAAAAAAAAAAAAAAAACCAAGCAAACAAATAAGAAAAAAACAGGTTGGTTCCGTTGTTTTCTAGGTAAAATATCAGTATCTTTTAAATAAAAAAAAAAATAAATCCAGCTCAAACGCGCAAATCAGACGTAATTTTTGAGATGAACATTGAATACTTATAAAAGAGTGTTTTTTTCTTTAAAACTATTTTTACTTTTGTACTTATTTCTTTTCAGAACGTTGATATCCACCGAGCGTACAATTATTTAAATTAATTGTTTTGTGCAATAACTGTTGTATAAAAGACGTCAATGGCCGCCTTCTAGAGGGTTTTTGTTTTTCGTAAGGTTAAGCATATAATGTGACGTAGATGAGGTCAAAAGATCTCTCTTGATGAAATAGCTTTTAAATTCTTCTAAACGGCCCTCAGGTAGAAGGAGCAAAAAGTTTCGTTATCTTCTCATGGTCAATGGAATTACGCGTCTTTGCGATATGATCAACGATTTTTCATATATAGATACTCGCTTTACATTGTGTTTACAAACTAAACATGGATGGTATAGCTTAACGGATTATTATTATTTTTTTCTTTTTAAGACGGCGATATCAACCGAGCATCCAATTATTTAAATTAATTGTTTTGTCTACAGCTGTTGTGTAAAGGACGTCAATGGTCGCCTTCTTGTGGGTTATGGAAGAACTAAACATATAGCGCGAAAAATGTGATGTATATGAGGTCAATAGAAAATGAGAAATTACGTCTTTTAATAAGGGTTTTTTTATGTGAAGCACGATCAAGTTTCGCTTTTTTCAGCACAGACGCGGTCATTTCTCACTTAACAGTAAAGGTCATTATAGATGTAAAATTCTTCTGAAACACTGTTACGCTTCTAAAATCGTTATCTTCTCATCGAGCAGAATTGCGCGTGTTTAGGATGTAAATAAAATTCTTCACGTAAACAATTTAGCTTTATATAGTATTCACATATTAAACATGCATATTACATTACTTAAATATCAATGCCGAACATATTTTTACCTCAGACGATTGATTTAAACAAGGAATCTTGAGTAATTAAATTAATATTTTGTGCATAGTTTTTGTAAACAGATGACAAAGATCATTCCAAAGGTCACTGGACTCGAATCAAGAACCTTTGGATTGGTTGGTTGGTTGTATTTATGTCGGCCAATTATCTGCACGTGGGATATGGGCCCTAAGGAGGGTGGTGCCTTCCGTGGAGGTCTTTCTAAGGGAACCTAATCCGTATTAACGCTTGGAGAACCAAGGATCGAAGAAAACCACGAAAACTCCGAACGATTAGGCCGACGGGCGCGATTGGGATCGAACCCAGCACCTCCCGTCTACCAGCTTCGAGAGCAGAACCTCCCGGCCACTGGTGAGGCCAGAACCTTTGGATAATCATGCCTGCTCTATCAATTACCTGAGAAAATTCGGCCAACAACCTTTCACCATATTGAAGTAAGTCTAAGCTTGATGGTAGTGCATAAGACAGTTCGAAACGTGCAAGTTACTACGAACGAACCCGGACAAATACGAAATAGGGGCGGAATACATACGAAAATGGACCCGAACTGAACGAAATATATACGAAATGCATATGACATTGGACTCGAACTGGACGAAATATATATGAAATACATACGAAATTGGGTTCGAACTAGGAACCTTTGGATAACCATGCCTGCTCTAACATTGGGCTATATACTATCTACTATATTCAGGACTTAATTTGCGCCCGAGCCCACAGGAGCTCAGCTTCGGTACTTCTCTGTTTTAACCCTCTGTCTACCAGAAGGGTCAAATGGACCCGACATGTACATTCAAAATATTTATTCAAACCAGAAATTTCTTCAAAACAAACTAAATGTATAAATCAGATAATAATAAGTTAAATAAACAAATTAAATAGTTTTAAGTAAAAATTCTGGTGTAGAATGTTTTTATAAAACTTGAGTAAAATTTCCGGTAGTTCTAGGGTTAAAAGAAAATTTAAATATTGGTCGGAATTCACCGAAGCTTCTAAGTACAGGACTCCGGAGCGCAGTATAATAGCGCCTCCGAAAAACCGAAGCCTAAATTGTCCTTTTTTTCCCCTCCCATCTCCAAGTTTTTGGATTCTTTTCAATCAAAACATTTAGTATATGGGACGTAATGTATCGCACACGCAGGAGATAGAGATGAAATGGGCACAATTTTTATATCAGCCTTTGGGCTTAGGTGGGCTCGAGCTCAATTTGTCTTACATACAAAATTTTATTTATTCATGTATATAAAAAAAGAACTTTTCCCGCTTAAAAATTACATATTTCATTTCAAATAATTTTAATGCTAAATGATCAGAGGGAAGGGGAAACAGAAATTGTGTTTTTCTATTCCGGTAAAATTTGCAGCTTTATGTCTGGCATTGATGACGACGACGTGTTGATATGGTGCCACTCAAGAGAGCGAACAATGAATTTGCTTTCAGTTCGATTTTCATTTGTGACAGTAGGATATTTTTTAATTGGATCGTTT